>AUXI01000645.1:0-14445 GCA_000482105.1 Crithidia acanthocephali | reverse complement strand
TTTCTTCTTATCCATATTTTTACTTTTGTACACCAGTGTTGTATCGCGTATTAATTATCTTTGTGTTCTCTTCTTCATTGAGATTCGATCTTTTTTTTCCTTCTCTTTTCTCTCGTAATCGCTGTACACATCAGCTGCATTGGGCAGTGTAGTGTGTGGTCGGAGAAAAGGAACAACTTTTAAGCAGTTACAAGGAGTGTTTTTCTCTTGCAAACACCCACAGCAGCAGCAGCAAAAAGGCTAAATACAGCTTTTTTTTTCGTGTGTGTGTGTTGAGTCTTTTCGGTCCACCGCCTCCACCTCTTTTGCAGATTTGCAGAGTCGCCTTCTCTTTTCTTCCCCTCACCCCGCACTTCAACGGAACCTTTTTTTTTTTTGAGTGGGACCGCACGGTACACCGTCGACGATGGCCGCTCTGACGTCTGAGAACAAGCTGGAGTGCAAGAGCATGGTGCTCAAACTCCACACCCTCTTCGACATCCCACGCGACCTCGTCTCCCTCGACTCGCGGCGCGAGAACGTCGAGCTGGTGCTGAAACCCACCGCGAAGTACTACTCCGAGAACAAACGCTTCTGCAAGCTCGACCTGCCGGAGCAGTACGTGACCTTCTCTCCCTCCTCCATCATCTTCAAGGGCGACCGTTTTGTCCTCGACTTCAACTCCGCCCCGCCGCAGTGTGGGCTGGCGACGGCGCGGGCCACAAGCCCACATCGGGCCACGTCGTTCGTCAGCAGCGTCCCCGTCACCTCCACGGAGCTCTACCCGTCGCACGGCCTCTCCAACAACGCCACCCCGGGAGTGGCGAGCAGCACCGGCAAGATGAACCTCCCCGCGGAGGGAGACGTGCGGGTGGGCGGTGGGGCCGCCATCGCCGCGAAGCCCCGCACCGCCTTCGGTGACTACGCAGACGACGACGACCACGACGTGAACATGCAGAGCCCCGGCAATGCGAAGCTGAAACCGACCACCACCACGGCAACGCCGGCGGATGCCACCCCCGCGGGAGCGGTGCTGTCGAATGCGATCACGCTGCGCTACCCGACGCGGTCTGATCTGAAGGTGATCATCGAAGTGATGGTCGGTGCGCGGCAGCGGCGGCATGACTCGTCGGCGGTGCGCTGGATTACGCCGTCGTGGGCTGACCGCTCTGTCCCAGGCAGCATCAGCACCTTCGCCGCCGCGGATGGCGAGGTGATGCGGCACAAGTTGGTGAACAGGTTTGTGGGGCTGACGGTGGGTCACCTCTCCTGCACGATGGAGCTGCCCTACGCCGCGGATGATCTGCGTGAGGTCTGCACCTTTATGTCGTCCGCCGTCGCAGAGGCGGCGGAGCGGCTGTGCGACGACTACGAGCGGCTCTGCCGCTTCCACACCCACGCCTCGGAGGAGCAGCTCGCAAAACTGCACGAGAAGCGCAGCCAGCGCCGTGGCACCTTCGTGGAGCGGCTGCAGAGCGGCGTGAGCGAGATGAGCGTCTACCGCGCCCTTCTACTCGAGGTGTGCCCAAGCTACTTCACTCGGCGCATCCGCCGCATCTGCGCCATGTACCCACCAACCCCGCAGAGCAGCGCGTGGGTGCGGACGGAGGCGGAGAAGTTGGCCGAGGAGCACGCGGGTCGGGAGATGGAGCTCATCCGCAGCCTCTGCGCCGAGCTGGGGCCTGACCTCAGTGCCATCTCGCCTCGTAACCGATTCCTGTCCTACACGAACGTGCAGCCGCTCGGCGAGGAGCTGTGGCGGTGGATACGGGAGAACTTCGCAAACCAGGAGAACGACATCCTCGACTACGAGCCCGACGTGTTCATGGAAGCGCTGGCGGTGCAGTACGGCACGCCGGAGCCGACGCCGATTCAGTACGGCTTCCCGCCCATCTCGTACGAGCTGGACCGCCGCGCGTACTTCTGCGACTCCCTCCGCTTCCCCGTCAACCGCGAGCACCACCGCTACCGCGACGAGGCCCTCGCCGCACGGCAGAGCCGCGTCCCGCTGCAGCTGACGCCGTGCGAGCGGCCGCTGCACCCCATCCGCCCCACCTCTCGCAACGTGGGGGAGATCGACATTCTGCTGGAGAAGTACAAACCCGAGTTTGTGCAGATCGTCCCGTCCATTGCGGACGCCATGGAGTGCGTCACGCAGCAGAACGAGCGGCTGCTGCAGCGGCTCATGCGCGATGCGCAGGCACCCGGCGTCACTGCCGGCGCCAACGGCACGCGTGAGCGGATGCGCAGCCTGCCCTACGAGGTCTGCCCGCACGGCTTCCAGCTTTTCCAGTCGGAGCGGGCGACGGGCACCTACGTGGCGCTGCTGAACCGCTTTGCCGAGTACACCTACATCTCGCCCAGCACGCTGCTGTCGGCGATGATCTACCTCGACCGCCTCTGCCTGCGGCACCCACGCCTGCTGCTCACCTCCCGCAACATCGAGAAGCTGCTGGTGGCGGCGGTGCGGGTGGCGAGCAAGGTGGTGGACCTGCGCAGCGTGAACAACAAGAACTTCGCCAACGTCTTTAGCCTGATGATTCAGGACATGAACGACCTGGAGTCGGAGTTTTTGAAGTTGATGGGCTTCGACTTCTTTCTCTCGCCGAAGGAGTTCAGCAACTACGCCCACCTCGTGCAGCTGTCCGGGACGTGTCAGCAGATGTCCTCCAGCCTGCGTCTCTCTTCCACCAACCTCAACCCCAATGCCGCCAATGCGGAAAACCTTCTCGACGTTGCACGCGGTGGCGGTGTCGCAGACGGCGGGGATTCCGCACCGCAGGATGGCGACGGCGTCCACAGCGCCAGTGGCCCCACGACGGTCAGCAGCAGCAGCGGTGGCGGTGCCGCAGTGCGTCGTAGCGTCAACGGACGGGTGCAAGCGGACGGCGCCACCGCCTCCTCCACCGGGAACAGCGGCCCGGTGGCCACCACCACCACCACTGCCGTGATGTCCTCCACCGAAGTCTCGTCATCGCGAGGCGGCGTGGCGATGCAGCCCTCCGCCCCACCACCACGAAACACAACAGCAGCGACAGGACCCACAACCACCACCACCACCACAGTGGCCAGCACGAGCGGCGCGGGGTCGAGTGCGTACGCGGAGGACACCACCGCCGGCAATGGTGGCGGCGCTGTCGGGCCGTACCGCTCCGCCGCTTCTCCATCCGCGAAGTCGCCTACGCGGGCTGCCGTGGCGGGACGCATCGGCAACTACGGCAACGTGCAAGACGGCCGAACGGCAACAGCGTCAGCCGCGGGGGAGGCTGGCACGAGTGGCGGTGTCAGCTCCAGTCAGACGAACGCCGCGGCAGGGACAGCAGCGAGCATGGGTTACAAACCTGCTCCGACAAACGCTGGTAACGGTGGGGCCTCGCACACGTCGAATGGGTACACGGTCAGCAGCAGTGGTGCTAGTGCGGGGATGACGCAGGCTGAGTTTGCCGCCAGCACACGGGCACTGAGCATTGCATAAGGTTGACTACATTTTTTCTTTTCTCGTGTTTCCTTCTTCTTCTTCTGTTTTTGTTTTGTTTTGTTTTCTTTTGCTCTCGCGAATGTGTCGTTTCATTTTTTTTCCTTCGATTCTCTCATCTCTTCCGTGGCCTCACAACACGCTCTGCTTTCCACTTTTCATTTCGCTTCCTTATTTTTTTCTTTTTAGCTTCGCGTGAAAAATGCGGGAGTTCCGGCTTGTCTGTTTTTTCTTCGCATCGTTTGCCGTCGTTGTTTGTGCGGGTGTGCCTCTTTTTGCCAGTGCCATCATCTGCGAGCGTCATCGCAGCGCACACGTAGCTGGCAGTGATGACTGTCTCCCTCTTTTCTTTTTCTCCAATTGTCCATCAGAGCTGCACAATAAAAAAAAAGGCAGCTTTTGGTTTGTTTTTCTTGACCATTCCCTCTCATTTTACCTCTCTCATTTTCAGATCAACAGAATCAAACGTGGCATGTGTAAGAAAAGAAAGAGTTGAGTAGACCTGCGCGGACATTGCGTCGCGGACGACGTTACTTTTGTGTGGAGCAACAATTCTCGTTTCCGCTTGTGCACTTCTTTTTGGTGGTGGAGGATAGCGATGCCTGTGATATTTCAGTCGAACTTCTGTTTCTGTGTGCTGACAATCTGAGTTTTTTTTTTTCTAAATGCGAATGTGAGGTATCAGGAAGTTCAGGGAAGATCCATGGTTTTTGCGACTGCAACTCCTTTTTTTTTCTTTTGCCAACAGCGCCACATATTGTTCATTCGGCAGGAAATGTACATATTCACTTTCTCTCCTTTCTCTTGTTTTACATTCATCGCAATTCCATTTGCCATTTTATTACTATAGTTTTCTTTGTCGGTCAAATGTACCTACCGCCTTTCTTTCCCCCCGTAAGTGTTTCTTCTCTGTAACCCTGAGACGAGTCTGTTTTATACATTTTATATAACTCCTTTCCTGCCCCTTTTTTTTCTTTCGTCTGTTGTGCTTTAGCATAACCTTGAGTTGTACTGATGGCACGAGGTGTGGCCTTCGTTTAAGAAGGAACGGTTTACTTTGTTCTCCTGATCCTCCCTATGTTTGCATTGTATTAGAATCTTTTGAGGAATTTGTGGCTTGAAAATCACCTTTTTTTTAATATTAAACAGCGGTGTGTTTGTTCAGTGAAAGGAGGAACGGGTGCTGCTTCAGTGTGTCAACTCCTTGTGGAGTACGTGGAAGTGGAACGGTTTACGGATCCGTTCATTATTATTATTGTTATTTTGTCGGGTCTTTTGCTTGTCGAGAAACAGATGGAACACGTGCCCTTAGCGTCCCTGTGACAAAAAAAAAAAACAAGAAGCAGGTCCGCATTGTCTTTTCCTTCATTCATTCCTTTTCTCTCTTCGCGTTCTTGTATCTTGGTTGTTTCCTTATGAAAGCGTCTCGATCATCCCTCTTTTTTTTTTTTTGATTTATCCTTTTTTGTGTGTGTTTGTGTGTATGTCAGATCTCTCCTCTTCTTTTTTTTTCTCTGCCTTTTACAGCTTATGAACGAACCGTGCTCAGTGCGGCATCAAAGCAGCGAAAGGCCGCCTCTCTCCTCTTTTTTTTCTCTCGCTTTGGTTCCTTTCCAGAGCTTTTGGTACGTATACGGCTGAGCGTTCATCATCCTTTCCAGGTCCGCAGCCTCGAATGCCAAGTGAAGCACCAGTACCGTGGCAAGATTTGCCCACTTGCACCCGTGAGCATGCGTGTGTGCGTGTGCGTGCGAGTTGTACTTGAAAAAAAAAAACATTACTCACAATGGCTTGATGGTTTTTTTTTCTGATCTTTTTTTCCCCGCTTGATGTTAGGTGTTTGCTTGTCTGTTACGTTGCCCTGACAAGCTGTATTTTTGCTTTGAAAACGGCGTTTTTTTTTCTTCTTTTTTTCTGTTAAATGTAAAATCGCGTTTCCCCTTTTACTATGCTTAAACCTCTTCTCTTTTTCACTGGTTCATGTTCCACCTGTTCTTTCTTTTTTTTTAATTTAGCTTTAAACTATTAGCTCTCGTCGGCTGTAGAATAACGATAAAGTAAGTGGAACCTCTCGTCAACTGTGCTTCTACTTCTGCTGCCCCACCGCACACCCAGAGTACCGGTACCGACGTAGGGTTCACCTGAGCCTGTCTGCGTCTCAGTCCGCCCTCAGTCGCCACTGCAGATGCCAGCAAAGACGAGTGTCTTTTTCTGGTTTGCGGGATAAAGCTCTCACATGCTGCTTCCTGTAGCTGCGTGCGAGCATAGTTTGGTCTCATGAAGCACTTCGAGTTGCTGTTGTTGAGTGGCAACGGAACTTGTTCTGCGTGCACACTCCTTCCTATGATTCTCACACCCTCTCTTTGTGAGCCACTCGTTGCCTCCTCACCTCTTCTTTTTCTTTTTTTTTCTCTCTCTAATGCCTTTTTACCCCCTCATATCGTCTGCGCTCCGACTTAAGTAGCATTTGCTTTATATAAACACCTCACACACATTAAAAAGAAAAACTCTACGTATTCGTTTCCAGCTTCCTCCTTTTTTTTTCTGGGCTCATCTTTTGCCTAAACGCCTTTTTTTAATTATTTTTTCTTTCTGTAGGAAAGAAAAGACCTTTTTCTTTTTTCATACACTGCTGTTTTCCTGTCGTCCTGCGACTCTCTGCTCCTTTGTCTTCTTTTCTTTTTTTTCTCCATTCCCTCTCACCACCCGCAAATCTCGATCTTCTGCTGCCATCGCAAACGAGAGAACGGAGGAAAAAGGGTCACTGTGTTTTTTTCTTTCCTTCTACTATCACTTCAAGCTACTACCCTCTTTCCGAAGCTTCTCTTTTCTTTTTTTTTCTCTTTCATGTGTGTGTGTGTGTGTATGTGTGTGTACGTGACGGTCCCACTCTCCCATCTCGCTCTCACAAATCTTTTTTTTCCCCCGATTGCTGTCTTCCTGCCTTAGCATTTGAACAACAGTTGGCTGGTCGTTGTTTGCTCAGCCCACCGCACAATACACGTTACGCCGCTTTTTGAAAGATCTTCTTTTGCTTCAACAGGTATGTTCTATTCTGGCTGGGCGTTTCACGCGCCGACGGCGATGAACGTCGGTGCGCTCGCGGCGGAGGTACGCCACACCCACGGCACGCACCACGGGAGCACGCCCCTCATCTCACAGGACGTGCTGGTGGACGGCGCACGTCCTCCTCCGGTGCAGATCAGCTCGTCGCTACCTGCCGCAGGAGTCTCTACGCCGACTGCTGCCACCGCCGCTGATCTTGCGGAGAAACGTGAGCTCCATCCCGACGCAACACCACGTGACGGCGCAAACACGTTCAAGGCGAAGTCGCACCCCTCGTCCACGGCAGCTCGCACCAGTCGACTGCAGGGCTGCATCCTGCACATTGCTCCGCGGCCTGCCCTCTCCTACAAGGAGATGGAGCAGCAGCTGCAGCGCCGCGCCGCCGGGGCTGCCGACTGCTTCCACGTAAAGAGTAACGTGCCGATTCTCGCGCGGTGCGGCGTGCTGTTTATGGAGTGTCGCATCGGCCATCCAGCAATGCCATCATCTCCTTCCGTGCCCGTCACGGCAGGCGCTGCTGCCTCGGAAAAGGAAGAGGGCAGAGGCGCTGGTGCAAAAGGGACAAAGCACCCGCTGCCAGCGCTTGTCGTTGGTGTCTGTCAGCGTCAGCTGCCGTGGTGTAAGCTACCGGGGGAGGGGAGTGGCAGTATCGGCTTCTACGTGGCACAGCGGCACATCGTGAAGCACGGCGGCGAGGATCGCGACGAAGTTGTCGTGCCGTGCGACAACGCGCAGATGAGCAGCAGCGGCGGTGGTGGTGGCGGCGGTCGCATCAGTGAAGGGGACGCCGTAGGCTGTCTGGTGGATCTAATTCAGCACACCGTGTCCTTCACGGTGAACACGCAGGTAGTGAGCACACACTCCATGGACCCGGCCTACGAGGATGGCAGTCTGTACTTCGCCATCGGGCTCGCACGCCGCCCACAATACGCCACGGACGTCTCGGTGCGATTCTTTACCGGATCGCAGTGCCTGAGCAGCGCAACACCGACACACAGCGCATCTGCGCAGACTTCAACACCTCAGCAGCAGCAGCAGCAGCAAGTGCCACTTTCCACCTCGCAGCCGTCCTTTCCACTCACGCAGTACGTCCGCACACTCGCGATCGCCGCGGTGCGACAGCGCGGCGCCGGCGACGACGCAAACGGCGGTCGCGAGAGGACGACAGCGGCCGCTACCGGGGCTGCGGACGCGGTGGACTTCGTGGACGCCATCGCCAGCAGATCTGGCCCGCTGCATCACGACGCAGCACCGTCGTCTCCCTCCGCCCTTCCGTCCGCCACGGTTTCTCCAGCAGCTGTGCGCGACATTCGCATCGCTGCGGTGCTGCGGGACTACCTCTCCTCGCGCGGCATGGTCCGGACGCTGTTGGCGCTGGAAGCGGAGATGGACGCGCTGGCGCCGACGCAGGCTCGGCTGTACCCCGCCACATCGCCGGCCGAGCACGCAGACGACCGCGAGGAGCGGACGTCACCGACTCCACACCGGCAACACATCGAGGCCGTCGCAGCAAAACATCGAGTGGCGCCCGCAGCTCGCAAGAACAGAGACAACGGCGGTAAAAACGGCAAGGCGTCTTCTCTGCCTCGGGAGGTGTCGTTGGCGTGCGAAACACGTGCAGCATGGCAGTCGTACGCGGTCAGCATGGCGGCACTGCGCCGCACGCTGCTGAGCCGCCCCAGCCACCCACCGGATGGTGAACACAACTCCTCTCGTGTGTCGGACGTGCTACTCACCTATACTCTGTGGAGGCCGTCGCTGATTCTCGCCTTTGCGCATTTCTTCGTGGGCGACTCCGATCCACTACGCGAGGCGTCATCGCCAGCAGCTGCACAGAGGACGGACGCATGTCGCCCACAGTCCTCGCAGAAGTCGCCCGGGCCTCAAGCTTCCAAAGACGCCCGTCACAACAACAACGCGACCCATCAAAACGGGAAGGCAGGCAGGACCCATGGGACCAAAGAAGGCTCGCCGATATCGTCTGCAGCGTGCAGATCTCCCTTCGAGTGGTTTCACGCATCAGTGGACCCTGCGCTGCTCACGCTGAGCTTTCTCACCGTGCGGCAGGATGTACGGTACCTGCTGCACGCGCACTACGCAGTGCAGGAGATGTGGCGGCGGCTGCGATGGCATCTGCGACGAGCGAAGGAGCGGTACGAGGACGCGCTACACGAGGTGGCGCGAGACGCGGCGCGGACGGTCACGCACGACACCTGCGCGCCGACCATGGATGCCGAAAAGGGAGAGCTGGCCGCTTTCACGGCCTTCTTTACGCAGCTAATATGGGACGCCTGTCACACACTGCCGTCCGCCATCGCCCACCCGTACCGCGCACAGAAGACCGACGCTGGTGAAGCGGCGCACGCGCCGTCGGCCTCCCCCGTGCCGCTTCAAGCGAAAGCGCTGGAGGCGTTGGCGGGTCTTGCCGGGCACACGGACGAACTCCATTTCCACTACCTGTCCGCGGCCCAAAACAACGAGTCGGGGGGCAAGGAGGACGTCAGTGAGGTAAGCAGCGAAGCCCATGAGTTCCAGCTGCTCGCGGCATCCGCAAGGACGCCGCAAAACCCACCACGCCCCTCGGCGGCTGCGTCAGATGCCCGTCCCACTCCTGCAGCCCCCACCCCGGCTCTGGAGAACGCAGTGCTCTTGCTGTACAGCCGCGCGGTCGTGCCAGCCTCCGCGCCGTCGCGGTCATCCCAGGTACGTCTCCTGCAGACTCTCTGCAGTCTCCTCAGCCACACCCTCAGCACGTTGCGTCAGCTGGATCCGCCTGTCGCACTTCCGGGTGAGGCGATCACCGGCAGCCACACGACCCGGTGCGAAGGCAGCCGTGGAGCCAACGCGCACGCTGCCCTGGCGTCCATCGACGTGCTGGAGAGCCTCCTGGACTCGGTGCAGCACCGCTATCAGCAGGTCGTGTGGCGGCGCGTTGCTCACGCGCTGGAAGATGTCAACGCGCAGCTCACGGAGCGACTGTACGCGTGGAAGGCACTCACGGGCAGCGTGGATGGAGCGTCAACGACGTCGCAGAAAACAGTGCAGGCGCGTGCAACGGCGCGTCGGCGTCACGAGCCGATGCACGAGTGGGTGACGGACTACGGACTGGAGGACGGCACTGCGAGTGATGAAGAGGCACACGGCCACACGGCTCACGAGACCGGCGGTGGCGGCGGTGGCGGTGGTGCAGGCGGTGCTGCACGCTCCAGCGCACACAGCCCCTCCCTCACCGCCAGCTTCTCCTCCTTCCATGCGCAAGCGACGTCTGAGGAGGGGACGGGCAGCGACAAGGGCGACGACGACAGTGATGTTCGTCGCGAGGCGGCCACGGAAGATCAGCAGCACGACGCCGCGGCACGTGCGCCTCCCGCCTCGACAGTGACGGGGCGCTCAGCGTCCGCGCAGTCCTACGAAACGTTGACGGAGGCCCTGCCATCGCTGCGGCTGCTGTGGCGGCGCGTGGCGGCCCGTGCCGCCTTGGAGCCGTCCCAACACCTTGTCACGGACCTCTTCGTGCAGGAGTTGCGTGCAGCACTCACCCTTGCCCCTCGCGTGGGCTGGCGGGAGCGATGCTCACAGGCGGCACCAACGCGCGACAACAAGTCCGCTGGTGCGTCTGCTGGTGTGTCCTCCGACGTTGCCGCTGCTGCGGCGCTGAACAGCGAGAACGGTGGCGTGAAGCGGCGGTTGGCTGCCGACGCAGAGGGCGAGTCTGGAGAAGACGCGGGACAGGGGGACAACCTGCACGAAAACGCAAGCGCGTTATCAGACGCAGCGATCGCCGCGGAGACGCAGTGGTTTACGGAAGGGTTGTATCTCAGCTCGGTGTACATGAAGCGGGTGCTGAAGCACCTCGGCGGACGTTAAAAGGAAAAAATAAAAAAGAACAGGGAAGTGTGCATCCGGGAGCCGGATGAAGGTGTGTCGCTTAGAAGCTCAAATTTTTCTCTTTTCGTACCGCTCCTACTATCCTCTTTGTTTTTCTTTTTTTTTCTCATCAGCAGAGATCTGCGAGGCAATGAAGACGTCGTCTGAACAGAAAGACGAGTTGAAGAATTCGGTTAGTTCTTCGTGTGTTGCGTATTAGTTGTTTATTCTTGTTTCCTTCATTGCTGTCTTTTCCTTTCTTTTCTTTTTTCTCTCACGTTCTATTCGTTACCATCGTGTTCAGCCGTTTCCAAAACAATGAAAGAGTAGTGAAGAAAGCACTCAGTAGAACAGAAGTGTTCTGCCTGCTGGTCACCCGTAGCTCTCTCCGCACTTCATCTCTGTCCCACATTTAGCATTATACGTTTCCCATTGCTGAAGGTGTTTTGAGTTTGCCCCACTTTTTTTTTCTTTCCACCCTCCCTTCAACTCCAGTCTGCCTCTCGCCCTCCACTCTGCACACATCTTTCAGAAAAGGAAAAAACAAACTGCCAACAAACAGCCTTCTCCCGTCTTTTTCAAACATTCGCAGCCTCTATATTTTAAAAAGAAAAACTTTCAAGTTGTCTTCTTGCAACTGCGGCGAGTTTTCGTTCTTCTATCCACCGCTTTACTTTTCCTTTATTTTGTTTTTTTATATTGGTCTCCTCACGTCACGCAGAGTGAAGGCGTGTGTCTCCCCTCACCCTTTCTTCTTCTACGTTAGGCCCGTCCCACTGCATCTGCCACAGGCGGCATCGTCATGTCTGGCTCTCACCAATTCTACACCGCCACCGGCCGTGCCCTCCCGCTGCCGCCAAAGCGCACGCCGTCGCGGCACAGCACCGTCCTGCGGTTGCCGACCCGGCGTGCGGAACAGGAGCGCAGCGTGACCGTCCGCGCGGACTCTCCGGGCCGCATTGAGGTGCCACGCGGCGGGGAGTTCCACACCATTCCAGAGAGCCAACGGGCGGTGTCGCAGCTGGTGGTCTACCAGGACAGGGGAACAGCAGCGGCGGAGACGGAGGAGAAGACGGCGAAGCGGACGGTGACGTCGAAGGCGTCGTCGGAGACGTCGAGCGTGGCGCGTCACAGCCGTCGCAACGGTTCGTTTGCCGCTGCTGCCGCTGCTACTGCACCGACGGCTTCCCATCCCTCCACTGTGCTGTCTGGCCTCTCGCCGCCACCGCACCTCCCACCGACTTCGCCATCGCAGAGTGCGAGTTACGTCTCTTCGCGGAGCCATGTGAATCGCACAGGTGCCTACGCAGACCCCGCCGCCTCTGCGTCCCTGCACGAGCAGGAGTGGGGCACCACCACGCCAAAGACGAAGTCAGCGCAGATGACGCACGACGACACCTCCAGCGATTCGAGTTCGCCGTGTTTAAACCGTCTCAAGCCAGCAGACGACGCCGAGGAGCGTGAGAGCGCTGGCCAGTGGCGTCTCGATCCGCGCAGGGCGGAAGCTTCTGCGGTGCAGTCCATCCCCATGTCGAGTGCACGGCAGAGCCGCGCGCCGGAGGAACCGGAGAGGCCACACCGCAGCACCACAGCCTCGTCGCGTCATCCGGGCAGTCATCAGCACCACAACACCAACCATAACAACGATACCAATAGTGACAGAAACCATCAAGATCACTCCAAGAGGAGTCAGTCCTCTTCCGACTCGCGGTTCAGCAGCCGGCCAGCTACGGCACAGGATGCGCGCCGCACCACGCGCGAGCGTGAAGTCGCACCGCCACGGCAACAGCCGCAACAAGCTGGTCGGCAGAAGCAGGCTCTCGCACCGCCTGCCCTCCGCGGCAAGGAGCAGAGTGCTGCCGCGTCGCAGCGTAGTGCGTTCAGCAGCTACCGCCAAGGCCCACCGTCGCAGGACTGCGCGGAGAGTGCAGCGAGCTCACGCCGCCCTGCCCCGGCAAAGAGGGCCAACAACGTCAAGCAGCTGAGCAACAACGACATCTCACACGTCATCACGAAGAACAGCGAGGAAAGTGGCAACCGTGGTGTCGTCGTGCCTGTCTTTGTGAGCCCGATAGTCCCACGCACAAACAACAACAACACGAACAACAACAACAACAGTCGTGTCTGCCACCAGTCCAACACTGACAGCATGAACGGCAGCAACACGCGCCGTCCCTCTGTGGACCGCAACGACCACCTCTACAGCCAGCGAAAGATGGAGCAGCGTCGCGCATCACGACCAGCGGCCAGCGCAGAAACTTCGCGTGGCGACGCGTCCTACCGCCCTCCAGCTGCGAGCCAGGCTCTCGCGGTGGTACCCGCACCTGCCATGGTGAAGTACAGCACGCGCTCTCCACGCAGCGACGGTGACGATCCATTGGAGATGAACACGCCCATCGCTGACCGCGTGCGGCAGCGCTCTGTTATGTCGTCGAACCACCGCCTCGTCGCTCCCGGCAGTTCTGCCGCACCGCCGACCTCGCCGTACATGGTGGGCACGCTGGAGGGCACGGAGCTGCTGCCCTCACTGCCGAAACTGCAAGGTCGCAAGACGAAGACCAGCGACGACGACGACCGTATTTATCGGACCGTCGTTCGATTTATTGAGTACCAGCCGGAAGCGGAGCGGCCGGAGTTGGAGGAGATGTTGCGCGACTTTCGCGGCCGCGAAGAGGAGCTGTGTGAGCTGCTGACGGAGACCTACGGCGAAGACTTTGAGATGCTCAAGTCCGCCTGCCACCGTGGACCGTCGGTGCCGCTGCTGGCGGATCGCCCCAAAGCCGGCAGCGTTGCGGCCTCGCAGCGCAGCGTCGCGAGCCGCGATCAGACGTCGCGCATTCTTCTGCTGGGCGATGCCGCGACGCACTTTGAAAACAGCAGTGATCGCCAGCCGATGCAGCACAAGCAGCAGCAGCAGCAACAGTATGAGAGCGACAGCGAGGAGTCGTACACGGAGTCGAGCGAGGACGATGGCGCCTTCGAGGAAAGTTGCCACGATGAGCATGATGCCGGTCGCGGCTTCGCAGTGGGGCCGCCGTCGGAGGAGGCACCGCACTACGAGGATTACGAGGAGCCGTCACGCCCTAGCAGCACGCCGCGCGTAGAGGAGGGCGACTACGACGAGGAGCCGGTGTACGAGGACGGCAACTACGCTCGCGAGATGCTGACACCTGCGCTGCCCTACGAGCGACGCTAGACGTGAGGGTGGACAAATTAGAGTGTGTGCGTTTTTGTGTGCGTGTGTGTATGTGAAGCTGCAATCGCATGGCTTCTACCCGCACAACGCTACCCGTGTCTAATGTAAGCACCTCATAGGCGTTCGCATTCACCCGTCCGTCGTCTTTTGTGGGTTGTTAGATTCAACTAGAAAACTACTATTATGTACCCTAGAGCGCGTCATCAAGTAGAGTCTCTTGCATTGAAAGCCTCAGAGACGTGGGTTTATCTTATTTTTTTTCTCGTGCAGTGTTGTGGCGCAATTTTAAATTTACGCGCCATCGGCAGGTTGATGCCACCCCCTCCCCCTTTTTTTTGCTCTTTCTCTTCTTTTTAGTCTTGCGGAGTTCTCTTTACCGGTTTTTGTTCGACTTTTGCGATCTTCCTTTTTTTTTTCCTGTTGTTCTTTGCGTAGATGGGGTAATCGCTTGATTAGATTGGAATGATGTAAGGCGAAGTGCACTTTCTCCTTTTTGTTTTCCCTCTTGTAGATATGGTGGGTGTTGCGGCTCTCTTTCACTGTTTTGTCAGTAGTCTGCCAAAAACTGTTCTTTCTTTTTTTTTTCTTCTTTTTTGTTTAGTTGTACCTCACATCTTTGTCGACAGCATAGTAGAGAAGAGATGCCAATACCTACAAGTGTTCTTTCTTCGTCTTTTTGGTGGTCCACTAAACGAGATCACTGTGGTGATCTTGAATGAAAACAGCAATCATCTCGAAAAAAAGAGAACAAAAAGTGCATATGCAAAGCAAGGAAAAAGCACTTCTATCAACAGAAACCTGCTTGATGGGTTGGCGGTGAGATTCTCTGCTTTCGGGATCATCACCGCTCCTGTCATCTCAT
>AUXI01000644.1:0-14456 GCA_000482105.1 Crithidia acanthocephali | reverse complement strand
GAGTGTGGACGTGGTGTGGGACAGAGGCGGTGCTTACCTCCACCTCGTTTCCCTTGCTCTAAACAAAGCAAAAAAAAAAAAGAATCTAATAAAGGGAATCAAGAGTCCTCGAGCTTTGTGTCCAATCAAGGCAGCTCTTCCTCCAAATGTACCAATGATGCGTTTGTTTGTTTATTTGCTACTCCTCCGTTGTTCCACTGACTCCTTTGTCTCTCTCTCTCTGTCGCATGGCTAAAAACAAAAATATTTAAAAAAAAGTATTTCTCCTCCACCTTTTACGGTGCCAAGGAGCCTTTTTTCAAAAGAGGCAACTTGAGAACATCTCTGTAGGACCAGCCTCACTGTCTCGCGTCGTAGAGAAGCACCATCTTTATCTTTTTTGTTTTTTTTCTTTCTCTTTCTTCTGGTCGATTTAGCATCTAAGCACCTCTATCCCTGTCAGCCATGCAGCGCACGTTGCGCCGCGCCAACATCGCGGCTCTGTACGAGTTCGTCGACAACAACTTCCTCAACAACAAGCGGCCGCCCATCCCTGGTGGGGCGTGGCCGCTCGAGAGCCTCCGCCGTAAAAGCCTCGCCGACCTCCAACAGGTCTGGCTGGCCCTCGTGAAGGAGCGGAACATGCTCAGCACCATCAAGGAGCACTACTTGAAGCACCAGGAGGAGCTGGGGGCGATGCCAGCGCCATCGCGGCTAAAGATGATCGAGGAGTCGATGGACAACGTGAAGCGTGTGGTGCGGGAGCGCGATGCCGAGGCCACCGCGGAGGCCGCTCGCATCTTCAAGGAGCGCCTCGCCAAAGGCGTCTACCGCTATCCACCCGGGCCACCGCCGCCGCCTGGCGCACACGACGCGACGAGCCACGTGACGGTGACGCTGAGTCGTCGTGTGGAGCCGGCACGGCTGCGGGAACTGCTGGGTCGGTTTGACGTCTTCGACGAGCACAAGGGCATCGTGGCGCTGACGGTGACGCTGCCCGAGGCGGTGTTGCAGCAGAAGCGAGACGCGGAGCAGCTCTGGCAGCAGTACATGACGGAGAAGCGCGACGTGGCGGAGTACTACAAGTGGGCCGGCAGTGCGACGGCGCCAGAGTCGGCGAGTCTGTACGACTACGCGGTGGTGGAGCTGGCGCCAGGGGTGTATAGCGCCACCGGCGCGGAGGATAGATCGGGTGCAAAGGCTATAGGAAGCGGGGAGGGGGCAGCGGCCACAACGGCCGCCACCGGCAGCAGCAGCAACAGCAGCAGCGGTGGCCAGGCGGTGCTGAAGGCGGCGCAGATCGCCGTCCCGCCTCCGCAGACGCGGCCCCCGCCGCCGCGCAACCCGCTGGAGCACATTCGGTTTCAGCGGCGCTCCACCCTCAGCAAGAGTGTGATCCAGCTGGGTTACTTTCCCAACATCACCAGCACCCCGCCGCGCTACACGAGTGCCGCGGAGGTGCCACGCCCCGTGCACCCGGACGAGATTGAAGGGCCGTGGACGGTCCACATCACCTACGATCGCAAGGACGGTCTCGACTACGTGCGGTCGCTGCAGCTGGCCGTCATTGATGGGGCGGAGGTGCTGTCCGTGGAAGAGGACACGGCGGCTGCGGCGCCGCAGCCCTACGCAGCGGTGGACCCGGTCTACCAGGAGGCCATCAAGCGGGAGATGGCGCAGGAGGAGACCCTCATGCAGTGGCCGCACGTGCCGACCTGGAAGAACGAGTACGACCTCTACACGAAGAAGCACCTGGCTGAGGTGGTGCAGTACAACTACTCCAACGTGGTCGACTACATGGACCGCGAGGTGCTGCTGACCGGCCGGTCGGTGTGGGAGTCGCCAATCGACATTGACCACACATGCGGTAGCATGAAGTCGGTGCCGGCGAACGCGACAAAGCCGAAGCGGTACATGACGCATGGCTTGGGGGAGATCGGTGTGACAGACATCTAAGGAAGGGTGTTGGTGTGGTGAAGATCTTTTTTTGCTTAGTGGTTTGTTTCTTTTTTTTTGCCGTTGTTGTTAATTGTTAGGTGGATGCAAGGTTATTTGCCGACTTTTTGTTTGAACCTGTTGGGTCAGGGAAAGCAGAGAGGTGCAGAGAAGAGCGGTGTCTTTCTCTCTCTTATCCCTCTTTTTTGTGTGTGTGCAGTTGTGTTGTTACATATCTTCTCAATAAGAGAGAATTTAAAAAAGAGTCCTCAACAGTGAATGCCCTGCTCCAAAGGCGAGCAACGGATCTGCCCACGCAGCGCCTCAGCTGTCCTGTGAAAAAAAGCCTTTCTGAAAAACTCTTCGACAAGTCTTTTCTTCCTTCAGCTGAAGGTGTGCGCAGGATCTGCTGATCAAAGCTCTTCTTGTTTAGCATTCGGAAGAAGTCCACCGCTGCAATCATTAGGTTTCGCGTGATCCACCAACAATGGCTGTTTCTCTTTTCCCCCCTTCCCTCCCTTTCTACTTTCGCTGTCGTTGTTCTTCCTCCGTTCTGCGTTGTGCGCGCTGTCAACGGCAAACGCCGTGATTGCAGCAATTGTCTCTGGCAGCTCACGATTGTCCGTTTCCTCGCCTCACGACAGACCACCACAGCTCGATCAGAAACCGACCACTGGACCTTCTTGTGACTCTCTTTCTCTTTCGATTCTTTTTTTTCCTTTTTTGCATCGGTGTGTTTCGTAGTGTTGCCCCGTGTAGTCATGGAGTCAGGTGACGATGCGAAGAGTTCGACACCGGTCGCCTCCTACGCCGGCCGCCGCCGTTCCATCTCCATCATCGACGCAGAGGACCTCCTCGACCGCTCACCAAAGCAGTACCCCGCTGGGCGTGGCACAGAGACCTTCCAGCCTCCTCTCCCACCCCCGCTGCATCCCCC
This sequence comes from Crithidia acanthocephali, assembly GCA_000482105.1. Lineage (NCBI taxonomy): Eukaryota > Euglenozoa > Kinetoplastea > Trypanosomatida > Trypanosomatidae > Crithidia > Crithidia acanthocephali. The sequence continues at coordinate 11,605 of AUXI01000644.1, read as the reverse complement.
GCCGCCGTCCGACCCGAGTCTGAACACCGCGATGAACCCCCAGAGCAGTGCCAGTGCCAGCGCCAGCGTCGGAACGGCGTCGCTCACGGTGTCGCCCGGCAAGGCAGCACCCGGCGTGCCGCATGCCCCACCACTCCACGCCAGTCGCAGCGGCGCCGCACGAATGGACGACGCTGCCTTCTCGCCTAACAGCAGCAGCACCAACAACTACAGTAGTAACCCCATTGGTGGTGGTGGTGGTGGTGGAGGCTTTCCGTTCCCCCACCCCCTCAGCCCCGCCTCGGAGCGCGGCTCTCTCTTCCGCTCCCCGTCCTACCGCGGCACCTCCGCGACGGGTCAATCGAACGGTGGGGGCGCACACGCCCCCGGTTCTCCCGGGGCTCAGGGAGCCAACGGGCCCGCGTCGTGGCGGCGCGCCTTCTCCCCTGTGGCGTCTGCTGGGGCCGTCCCTGGTGCGTCGTACAACAACACCAACGGCAGCGCCAGCACCACCAACCCGAGTGGGATGGGGAACACCAACAATGGTGGCCACGGCGCGGTGTCGAGCGCCGGCGCCGGTGGGCGGCTGCAACGTCCGCCGAGTCTGCTGTACCGTCGGCCCTCCTCGGCGACGATGGGTGGACTGCACGGCCTGGGTCGAAATGGGGTGAACAACAACAACAACAGCAACACTGTTTCACCACCGGTGCCGACCAACGTCTACACCCTGCAGCTGACCGAGGACGATGGCGGGGCGGAGATGGCGGCGGCGCGGCCGCTGCTGCTGGAGGCGCTGCGCCTGCGTGACACCTACAAAGGCATCGACAAGGGCCAGACCGAAGTTAACGGCAGTGCTGCGAGTGGGCTGGGCGGCTCCCCGCTGAACACGACCGCGGCCTCTGCGGCGCCGCCGATGATGAACGGCGGCCTCACCGCCCTCCAGCAGGTGGATGGCATCTTTTACTGGACAGATGAGCGGACGCCCATCGTGCCGTGGGTGCAGTTTGCAAGCGACGTGATGACGGCCGCGACGTGCGTGCAGGCCCCCGCCTGCCTCGCCGTAACCAAGTACCGTCTGCAGGTGCTGGAGGAGAAGTACCACCTGCACCGCCTCTACAACGCCGACGCCGAGGAGAACGGCGACCGGTTTCGCCGCGGCGGCGGCCTCTACGCGAATGCGTGCCGCGTCGACAACTGCGTCGGCGTGAGCACCGCGATGCACGCGCAGTGGCTGGTGGAGTACATCCAGCAGACCGTCGACGCCCACGGCGGTGATGTGGTGGAGAGCGCGGATGTGCACCTGCTGACCGGTGGCGGTGGTGGTGGCGGCACCAACGGCAGCAGCAGCCTCAGCGGCAACAACTCCAGCGGCGGCCTCGGCGATGCCCAGACGCTGGAGCGTGTGTGTGAGCTGCTGGACTTCCCCGACCCGTACCAGCTGACGGTGGAGGGGCTCGGCCTGCAGCCCTCCGTCAGCCGTGCCTTGCCCTACTACGACGCACTGGACCCGACGCTGAACGGCAGTGGACGGAACAGCGCGGCGCTGCTGCGGCTCTTCCTCTCCATCCGCAGCGGCGCAGGGCCGAAGGGCGGCTACCTGGCCGGGGCCGTGCAGCCGGCACTGACGCGCAACGAGCTGCGCACGAGCTGCCCGCAAGCAACCGAGATGACCATCGACATCACGGGTGTGTTGGCGCAGGAGTGGGAGCAGACCGCGGCGTGGGTGCGTGCCCACGAGCTGGACAGCTACCGCACGAATCAGTTTCAAATTTCGTTTCCCGTGACGAAGTGGTGCTGCAGCGGCAGCGGCAGTGAGGGTCGCCGTCTTGGCGGCGGCAGTGGTGGTGGGGGTGCCTCCGTCTCGAATCAGCCGTCTGCCTACCGCGGTCGCGTGGACGGCTCGGAGGACGGCCCCAACGGTGTTTCCCTTGGTGGGGGTAGCAGCGAGGGTCAAGGGCTCTTCCGCATGTCCGGCCAAGGTAGCAACGGTGGTGGTGGTGGTGGACGCAGCCGCCCCTTCAGTGACACGCGCAGCAGCGGCACTGCGGCAGACGCCGCCGCCCCGTTGGACGCGGCCCAGGAGGACGTGCTGACCTACGAGAACTACCAGCAGCTCTTCGATCATCTCTTCCTGCCGCTCTTTATGGCGACGCTGGCACCGGAGGATCCGAAGTTCGTCGACCTCGCCTCGCTGCTGCAGCACACCGGTGCCATCCTCCTCTCCGGCGACGAAACGGCGAAGACGCGCGGTGGGCTGATGAGCGGCGGCGGTGGTGGCGGTGAAGTCGGTGGCGGGCCGAACAGCGGCAGCACCGGCGGACGCGGCCGTGACGATGGCGGCGGTGGTGGCACTGCCGTGAACGGCGCTGGGGCCTCCACGCGCGGCTCGCCGATGATGCACGGGACCGACCTTGTCGACCACACCGCACGGCGTCGCCGTCCTGCTGATGTGCCGTACACCGAGTCCGTCTCCCTCACCTACATGTGCTACTACATGTGGGCGAACCTGTGCTCGCTGAATGCGCTGCGGCGCCGCCGTGGCCTCAACACCCTGCAGCTGCGCGTCGTGGCATCGAACTCGATGATCGCGAACACCTCCTCCCCACACGACGCGAGCCTGCTGCTGCTGTCGTACCTCATCGCGGATGTGGTGGTGGACGCGGTGGCGCTGGACAAGCAGCCGGCCCTGCAGTACCTTTACGGCATGCACCAGATCGGCGTGACGATGTGCCCACTTGCACGCAGCAGCCTTGGCACGACCAGCATGCAAGACCACCCGATCGGTCCGCTGCTGTGGCGTGGCCTGCACGTGTCGCTCTGCACCATCAGCCCCCTCTACTACCACGTCTCGCAGGAGCCGCTGCTGGAGGAGTACGCCTCGGCAGCCAAGTGCCACCGTCTCTCCCCCACCGACATCAGTGAGCTCAGTCTCCACTCCGTCTGCATGTCTGCCTTTGAGGAAGAGATTAAGGCGTCGTGGGTGGGTGCGGCGTTCCTGCGCGACGGCTGGCGCGGCAACGCGGCGGAGCTGACGAGTGTGCCGACGGCGCGTCTGCAGCTGCGGCATGACGCGTGGGCAGTGGAGCGGAAGTTGCTATTGCTGCACGACGCGTCGCCGTCGCCGTCGCCGCACGACTCACCCTGCATGGAGAACGCAGAGGCGACGATGGGCACCGTGAGCCGCGCCAACAAACGCGGCAGCACAGCAGCAGCAGCAGCTGCTGGTGGTGGTGGTGGTGGGCGTGGTGGGCGGGAAGCGCTGGTGTCTGCGGGTCACAGCCGGTTTAGTGCGACCACCGCCACCGTGACCACAGCATCAACCACGGCGAACATCGCAACGCCACCGCGGCGTGCCGGCAGTGCGGCGAGCACCGGTGCGCAGCTGTCGAGTGGGGCGAACGCGGCGGGGGCGGCGGGGGGGCCACAGCAGCAACTGCAGCTGCAGCAGTCGCCCTACACCGTTCTCGACCCCGCCGTCAGCTTCCCACGTCTCTTCCTGATGGGCCCGTACGACCGCGACATCGCACACGCCCACATCGCCCAGTCTCTCCACCGCGCGCTCGATCTCCGCCACCAGTACAGTGCGCTGCCGCTGCCGCTGCCCTCAACGCTGCCGCCGTCCGAGTCGGCGGTTACGGCGGCCGCCGGCGCCGACGGCAACGCGACGGACGTGCGCAACGGCTGGCTGGCGGCGCTGATCCACGACCCGCAGGCGGTGCTGCCGCACCCGACGCAGTCCATGAGCTGGGCCTTTAAAAAGAGTCCGCTGCCGCCGACAGTCGGCACCATCCGCCCAGCCTCCCCTGCAGCGGCGGGTGGTGGCGGTGCTTCGACGGCCGTCGTCGTGGCCGGCGCCGCTGCCCGCCCCCACCTCCACTTCGACGAGGACGAGTGGAAGTACAAGACGGTCGAGGGCATCATTGTGCCGCACGAGGTGCACCAGATCCCACGGCTGCCGCAGGACATGTACCACTATGAGGACTTCTGCCGGCACGTGCTGGAGCTGCGTCACCTCATCGACCACATTCGCGTCCGCGAGTTCGCGCTGCGGCGGCTGCAGCTGCTCGAACACCGCTTCAACCTTCACGCCGCGGTGAACCACAGCCTGGAGCTGGGCAGCACCGCCGGCCGCGCCTCGCAGAACCGCGACTTCTACCAGTCGACGAAGGTGGACAACAACATTCGCATGGAGACCGGCATGACGGCGCGGCAGCTGCTGGCCTTCATTGTGGATAAGGCGACGCACAACGGGGACGACATCGTGTCGCACCCAAAAGGCAAGGAACCGCAGACGCTGCGTCAGCTGCTGTCGGAGCTGCACATCAGTCCAAACTCGCTGACGGTGGATGACCTGAACATCCAGGCAGGCGCCACCAGCAGCGACGGCGGTGCACCGCACAACCCGTTCGCCTCGGATGGCACGCAGGACGAGCTGCTGACGCTGCTGCTGAAGACGGACAACCAGATGAATGGTCGCTACTTTGCGGAGCTGACGAAGCGCACCTTCGAGGAGCTCTCACGCGACCAGCACACCTTCACGGAGAGCCGGCTCCCCATCTACGGCGCCAGTGCGGGGGAGTGGGGGCTGCTGTCTCACTGGTTCGACACGCATGGCATGTCCTCCTCCCACAACCAGTGGGTGGTGCAGGTCCCACGCATCTACAGCGCGCTGCGCAAGGCAGGCCGCGTCGCGAGCTTCGCCGCGTACCTCGAGCACATCTTCGAGCCGCTCTGGCGCATCTCGCTGCACCCGAACAGCGACCCCCGGCTGTTCCACTTCGTCAACCACATCGCCGCCTTCGACTGCGTCGAGGACGAGCGGCGGCCGGACATGCCGCTGCAGCGCGCCACCCGCGCCCCCCACGAGTGGACGTCGGAGGAGGAGCCGCCCTACAACTACTACCTCTACCACCTCTACGCAAACCTGCGCTCCCTGAACCGGTTTCGTCAGCGCCGTCGCTTTTCGGTCTTCGCGTTTCGCCCGAGCTGCGGCGAGGCCGGCAGCGTCGACCACCTCATCGGCGGTTTTCTCCTTGCGCAGAACATCAACTACGGCGTCCGCCTCGCTGACTCCGCACCGCTGCAGTACCTCTTCTACCTGGCGCAGATCGGCGTGACGCTCAGTCCGCTGAGCAACAACACGAAGCTAGACCTGAACTACCTTCAAAACCCTTTCCCCGAGTTCTTCCGCCGCGGCCTGCGCGTCTCCTTAGGGACGGACAGCCCCCTGCTCTACCACCACACCCAGGAGCCGCTGCTGGAAGAGTACTCGATTGCGTCGAAGATTTGGAAGCTGAGCCCGAACGACCTCTCTGAGGTGGCGCGCAACAGCGTCCTGCTGTCGAACTTCAGCGTCAGCTTCAAGAAGGAGAAGCTGGGCCCGCTGTACTTCCTGTCCAGCAGCGCCGGCAACGACGTCGCCCGCACCCACCTGTCCGATGTGCGCGTGGCCTACCGCTTCGAGACGTACCACACTGAGGTGGGCTTCCTCGAGTACATCTCGGGGCAGCACTTCCACAAGGCGCTGCTGACCCTGCCGATTGAGGCGCAGTGCAAGCAGCTGTGCGGCTGCGTGGCGGGTGGGGCGTTGGCCAATGCGAACAAGGCAACCGACGGCGGCAGCAGCAGCAGCAGCCACAACACCGGCCGTGGAGGCGGGGAGGGGGCGGTGGAGAAGAAAGACAGTGTGCAGCCTTCCAGCACGACGGACGCCCTCATCGACCCCACGCCGAAGGAGGCCGATGTGCAGCAGCTGGAGCGGCAGCGGGCCCGCATGCAGCGGCAGCTGTTTGAGCTCACGAGCGCCGTCGCGGATCTGCACAAGCAGAACCGGCTCTTGACGACGAAGCTAGGAGAGGAAAAGGAGCGGGACCAGCAGGCGGCCCAGCTGCGCCGACACCGCGTCGGGGACAAGCTGCGAGAGCTGCAGGTGCTGCTCGATCAGAAGCAAGTCCAGCCCGCAAACGGGCACCCGGTGGCGCTGCTAGACGACAACAACAGCAACAACGACGGCAGCCGTGACGGTGCGCTAGCCGCCTTTACGGCTGCACCTCCAGCCGCGTCCTCCCGCTCCACCTCCCTGCTGCCCGTAACCCCTGCCTCAGCCCCGCCGTCGCACAGCCTTCACGCGGTTCATGGCAATGGCAGCAGCAGCAGCAACAACAACAACAACACACACCGGCTGCTGACGGAGTCTTCGGACGGCAACTTGTCCGCCATTGCCTCGCTGTCCTCAGGGGCCGCTGCGGCGGCGAAGAACAACAACAACAACAGCGGCGCTGCTGCTGCTGCTGGGTCCATTGGCAGTTTCAGTGCTCCGCCTGCGCCGGCCCTCAGCTCGCACGACGTCTTCAGCACCGTGCGGAGCCGCAAAGCTGGGCAGCGCGAGGAAACGATTGCGCAGACGCGGCAGCTGCTGGCGCACTCCGAGTCGCTCTGGCGCTCCTCGCCAGCGACGGCGCCGACGACGACAACTGCTGCGACGTCAGCCGCCTCCACGCTGGCTGCCGGTGCCCCACGGCACAGTGGGCCACTGCCGCCTCTCGATGACACGCCGACAGGACCGCGCAAGCGTTGGTCCCCCTCCCCATCCATTCAAAATTGAGGGAGTCGGGGCTGGCGGAGAATAGCTGCGTCGTCCTGCACGTGTTTGAACTGTGTTTTTTTGGGAGGGGCAGCGTTTTCAAGCTTGGAAGACTCTCTGCCTTTCTTTCTGATGTAATACAGAACCCTCTATTCATGACATGTAAGTACCCTTTCGTTTCTTTTTCTTTTCCGGCAATTTGATTTGCACATCTGCGAATGCCTTCCTTCTTTATTTATATCTTTTTTTTCTGTGGACTCTCTTCTCTATTTTACGATGTACAAATCACCGTCATTGACGCCACTTCGTAAAGGTACGGCAATGCGAAACCTAATTTAATAATAATAATAATAATGACGATGCAGGTGTGTGTGCGACACACAGCTGTGAGAGTGAAGGTGCACAAAGCGGTCTTGTTGTCGGAAACACTTCACCAAATGCAAAGCTACGTGTCCGTAGACGAAAACCCTCTCCTGTTCTGTTGCCCATTCGACGCTGCTTCGATAAGAATAAAAAGCACCCTGCTCTCGCTTTCTGCTTGTCAACAACCTCGTCAGCGCATTCTGCATCTCCGTCACACTTTTCTATTGATCCTTTTTTTCTTTAATCTCGTCTGCTCTTGGTGGGTATTTTTTCTTTTCTGGACTCTCACAGCGCCGCAAAGAGTGTAAACACTCTTTCCCTCAAGCCCACACGATTCAGAACACGCAGGAGTCTCTTAGTAGTAACTTTAGAAAGCGCAGCAGCACTCTGTTGGCGTGTACGTTTAGCCTCTGCTGCATACCTTCAGGTTTTTTATCTTTTTTTTAGCACCTCTGCTGCTTCGTTCTATCCTAGTAACGCACCCCATCGCTATCTTTTCTTTCTTTTTTCCAGTTATTACTCTAGTAGGAAGCGCCTTTGCTGCTCCCTCCTCCGTAGTTTAGCCTTAGTGTTAGTCAACCGCTAGTGAACGGTCTCCCAACCGCAGCTGTTGCTTCTCTCTCTCTCTTTTAGCGTCGGTTTGCTTGGTTTTTCGAACCACACAAGCGATAGAAAAATGCGTAGCTCGTTGAAGCTGTTTGGCCTGCCCAAGGTGCGCACCGTCGCAGCCACGGGCTGGCGCTACCACCGCCACGGCAACCCCGACAAGGTGCTCCAGTACGAGCGCTACCGTGTGCCTTTCGACCGCACCAGCGGCCAGGTGGTGGTGAAGATGCTGGCTGCCCCGGTGCACCGCCATGACAAGAACCTCATCGAGGGCCACGGTGGGCCACTCTCGATGCAGCGGGCCAGCATGCCGCACGTGGGTGGTGTGGAGGGCGTGGGGGTGGTGGAGGAAGTCGGCAGCAACGCGACCGTGGCGGTGAAGGAGGGCGACATGGTGTGGGTGAACAACCCAACCGTGGGCACCTGGGCGACGCACATCGTGACCGACGCGGAGAACCTTGACGTGGTGCCCTGCCGCGCGGATGTCGACGTGGAGTACCTCGCCTCCCTGTCCCTCTTCCACACCGCCTACCACCTCACGCACGACTTCGTCAACATCCAGCCGGGGGACGTGGTGCTGCAGACCGGTGCGTCGTCGTCTGTTGCTCAGATCTGCCAGGGCTACCTGCGCGCCAAGGGAGCGAAGCTCTTCCAGACAATGCAGCTGGGTCGCACCGAGCACGCCCACCTCCTCGCCTTCTACAAGCTGCGCGGCGCATTCGCCGTGGTGCCGTACAACTACGCCCGCACAAACTACATGCGCCGGCTGCTGTCGGACGTGCCGCCGCCGAAGCTGCTGCTGAACCACACCTGCGGCGGCTACGCGTCGAACCTGGTGAACCTGCTCGGCGACAACGGCGTGTGCGTCACCTACGGCAACACGAGCCACCAGCCGATGCAGATTGCGAACATGGACGCTATTGCGCGTGGCATCCAATTCAAAGGTTTCTTTCTGCCGAGCTGGAACCAGCGGCACACCCGCGAGGCCCGCATGCGAGTGCACCAGAACGTCATCGAGAGCATGACCATCACGCAGGGCCACGGCATCTTCCGTGCGCAGCGGTTTAAGATGGACGGCGACGCGCCGTTTGCCTTCAGCAACGCCTGGGATGCCCCGCTGGCGTCCCGCAAGGCCGTCCTGCGCATGGTCGGCGAGTACGGTGAGTGGCGCCGCCCGCGCTCCGACCAGGCTGGGTGGAACATCGGCCGCGCCGTCTGGGAAGACTTGCTGCAGCAGCTGTGGGAGTCCGCCGGCACCACCGAGAACCCGCAGTCGATGAAGTACTACACCCCGTTCGATGACATGCAGAAGACCTTCTACGACCCGAAGCAGTCGAAGGAGATGGGCCACCGCGATGTCTTCTTCCGTCGCCCGAACGCGCCGCGCCACAACGCCGCGGAGGCACAAGAATAAAAAGGAGGGTGTGGGGAGGGAGGTAGGGGCGAGGTGGGAGATGGATAACGAAGCCCCATGATTCTTTTTGTTGACAGTAGGTGGGTTTCTTTTTTTAGATTTTTTAATCTGATGCTGCTCGTCGTTCGTCTGTGTGATTGGATTTTGTGTTTGCCAAGTGTGTGTAGTTATCGCTGGTAAGTTTTGTGTGCTTTCTTTTGCACGGTATTCCGGTGCGACTCTTTTTTATTTTTTTTCTTCGCCGTTTGCTATTGTGATGCGAATTTGCGGCTTGTCCTATCGCCGTTAGTGTTTTTTTATGTGGGTTTCCTTTCCCGTCGCGTGTGTCTTCTGTTCTGTTCTTCTCTGTGGTGTGTCTCTCTCCTCCACTCTCACTCTCTAAGCTCAAACTTCGGTTTGTATAGTAGAGGACTCTACGTTGTTGTTGTTGTTGTGTGTGTGTGTGTGTGTGTTGCTGTAGATTCCAAGACCAGGCTTCTTTTTTTTTTCCTCCTTCACTTCGTTGTGCTACACCTCTGTGTTTGCAGTGAAATCGGGATACCCCCAGCAGGAGGGGAGGTGTTGTGAGGAGAGAGCAAGAGTAGTCATGGACGGAGACGTACGCGCATGGGCCCTTCCCATCTTGTGAACTAAACCGAACCTCAAACAAAAAAAAAGAGTCCAGACAACCATTGAAAAGGAGCAGGTGCGCCGCGCTCTACTAAAAAGAAATAAAACCGTTCAAAGAGGTTGTGGAGTGCAACCTGTCATCATGAAAGGGCAGTGGAAGGGCAACGAAAGGAAAACAAAGTGCTTTCTAACTGTTATCAAGCTTTATTGGTGACGACCGCGGCAATTGCTTTGGCTCATCAACGGCTCAACAGAGACACTGCACTTCATTACAAAAAAAAAACGCCGAACACGTGTTAACTCTTCGAATATCGCAGCTTACGTCCACAATTGGACAACTGCTTTTGTTGCTGTTGTTGTAATTCCATAGTCATCGTCATTCCGCTGTCATACATCCCTGTCACCCTTCTCCTCTCTTAGCTTCCTTTCCCTTTTCCCAACCTGCGCAGCATCGTTTTTCTGCTTCTCTCTCTCTCGCTCCGTTGCGGCAGCTTTTGCAGCTGTCTGACACGCAACAGGTCTCCGCACAACAAAGACGGCCTACCGCATTAAAACCACCCTTCTTTCTACTGTGGTGGCTGATATTGGTGTTGTTGTTTGTTCCTGTTGTTTTCACATCGCTGCTCGTACATGTCTGCTAAACTGCGCCTTCGTGCGGCAGCCGGCGCGTCGCTTGCAACGCCATCGCTGCTGCGTGGGCCCCTCCGCGCGCTCGGCCAACGCAGTCCCCTCACCTCCTCCTCCGCCTTCTGCGTCCCCCTCTGCAGTGCCTGCCGTCACCAGGCCAGTGATCAGTTCCACCGCTACCTCCACCACCCCCACGTCGTCCAGCCCGACGGCGTCGACGGCCTGCCACGCGTCAAAGGTGACCAGCAGCAGTGGCTCAACACGGAGCAGTGGACCGGCTACAGTGACACCTACCTGCAGCGACACATGCAGTACCCGGCCACGGCGGAGCACCCCAACACGCACCTGAACCCGCGCCACGACCTACTGTACGAGTGTCTGCAGCTCGTCTACGACCTCTACGGCAGCCTCGCGGAGGATCTGCAGGAGCTGCACGACGATCCCCTGCACCCACAGTTTCACCGACGCATCGAGCGACTGAAGCGCGATCGGGAGCGCATCGCGGCGGAGCTGGACAGGCGCTACGCGAAGCTGCACCCGACGGTGAAAACGGTCTACGACGCCTTCCTGGTTCGCCGCTACTACCACCTCGGGGACTGGATTCAGCACGTGGAGCAGAAGCGAGACCACCTGATCAACAACCTCAGCCCGCAGTACATGGAGCAGACGATGAAGATGCGAGGCGTGGCGGAGCAACATCTGAAGAACCTGCGGCACTTGGAGCACGCCCTGTACGAAGACCCCATCCTGCACTTGCTGGAGGGTGACGGCACGAACAACGCAGTGGAGCGGTTCAATGCCGGGGAGCTGGCGATGCTGCGGCAGAAGGCGACGTACTTCCGTAAGATGCGCCGCTTCGGTGCGAACCAGTTAGACTCGGATGTCCACACACACTAGCGTGATCACGCTTGGTTCTTTGTTGTTGTTGTTGTTGTTGTTCGGAGTGTCGTCCATGTTGTGTGTTAATCCTTGGCTGCTCTGCGTGCTCACATGTTCCTTTTATCCTAGGAGTTTCTATGACTAGCAAAAACAAACAGCCAGTTGTAAAGCCACTCTTTTGAGCTTTACCTCTCTCGACACCTGCCGCCTAATGTGGAAAACGCATGGTCAATACTCGTCCAGTAGCCTTTACACCCATCTCCTCACGAGACGCCACAGCATCTGCAACGCTTGGGCAGGACTTCCTTCATTTCTCACTGCCACTCTCCACTGCCCTGCACTTTCATCTCCTCCGGCCCCCCTCCTCCCCCTCCCCCTCACTCACCCTCCACCATCGCCATGTGTGTGTGTGTGTGTTTTCCGACCCCACCGCGACACGCAAACGGCGCAGATTAACTCCCTTAGCGTCTTCCCCTTTACCGCACCCTCACCTCACTTCTGTTTGTTTGTTTTCGGTTGTTGCCTCCGCCAACCCACCGGCCTCA
>AUXI01000643.1:0-14488 GCA_000482105.1 Crithidia acanthocephali | reverse complement strand
CTACTTTTCCTTTTCTATTCTTGGTTGTGTGTGTGTGTGTGTGTGAGAACTTGACGTATTTGTAGTTTATCAAGTCTGTTTTCTTCTCTTCTCTGTCTTTTTCTTTTCTTACACCTTTTTTTTTCATCTGTTTTCTTCCGATCTAGCTGCGCTAGTGGCAAACAAGAGAATAGAATGCAAATGGACTTTTTTCTCCTCGGCTGCACCGTTGAAGAGAAGGCACTCTTTTTCGGAACCTTCGCTTCAACATCATATTAATACCTTTGTTTTCTCTTCTTTCTCTTTTTTCTTTGACGACTTCTTGCTCCTTTTTTTTTCCCTCTTCCTTTCCAGCTGTGAAGACAGCGGTGGTTTGTGTCTTGCGTTTGAAGAGATAAGTCGATTTCAATTCAAACAGAGATAATCTAACATAATAAAGACTGCTGTCCCGGGACAACTTTTTTGCCCTACGCTTTTCACTTTGTCAAGTCTTCATTTTTTTTTTTGCTTTTCTTACATTTTGTTGTTCACTCAAGCATCTTCCACGTAAATTTTCCTTATTTCCCCCTTTCGTCGTTTCTTCTTTTTCCTTTTTTTTCTACTTCTTTTTTCTTCGCTGTCGGCCAAATCCCAGCCAAAAAACAAAAGAAGATTTCTTTAGATATTGTAACCGCTACCATTACTTGGCCCCCTTTAACTTTTCTTTTTAAAAGACTCAGTCCCTTTTTTCTTTTAGGGGCAGACCTCTCTTTGAGTGTCTGTTCTGAAGTCCCGGGAAACGAACAACGATGAAGAAAGTGGCGAACACAGTGTCGTGTGTGTTGTGGAGGAGAAACGGAAAGCAAACAACGCCGCCTCTGTTATCAAGAGCTTGTACTGCTCTCCATTTGTTTTTTCTTCTCGCATCGCTTGTCCTCCACCAACTGCCGCCTCTGCGTCCTTGCCAAAGGATGCATTGCACGCGCTGCCAGTGCGAAGGCAACGAGGTGACGAGACGGTGCGCAAGTAGTTGTCTTTACCGCTTTTCCTCCTTGTTCTTTCTTCACTGTTTTTTTTCTCTCTTCGACGCTGTCACTTCAGTCATCATAAAAAAAACCCTTTTCCAATTCTGCTTGTGTGCATTCACACATAGGGCCCTGTACAATACTTACCTCTTCTTTCTTTTCCTTTGTACTTTCTTTTTGCCTTTTTGCTCTCTAAAACAAAACATACAAACATGCTTTTCCTTCCTTTTCCCCCCTCTTGCTGAGGTGGTACAGGTTACGACAATGATTTCACCTAACCTATTTGCTTTCCAAAGCCTTTTTTTCTCTTTTGCTTTCCTGCTCGATCCATTTCTTTTTGCTGCTGATCGCTTCAACACGCCCAATCTTAATTTATTTAACAGGAAAAAAAAATACGTTCAGAATTCTCAGCGGTGCGTCCTCTTTTTTTGTTTTCTTGTGCGGTGGCGGACCTTTAATGTGCAGCGCTCAATCGATGCACTTTTTGTTCCTTCTTTGCGTCGTTCGTGTGGCTTTCTCTTCTCAAGGAAAAAAAAGTTTTTCCTTTTTTTTCGTTTCAAACCGTCGAAATGCGCGGTCGTGAAGAGGAGAGCAGCAAAGGACGACGTTGACTGAGATGTGTGCAGTGCGGTCTTTTATTTTTTACATGACCCCTACACACACATACACACTCACACAGAGACGACAACGGAGGACACCTCTTGCGTTTATCTACCGTTTGACAAACATACATAAAACGAAGTGCTGATCTGTTTATCACAGGTGGCAAGCGCGATCGGAGCACTGAGATGTAGAATCTCAAAGCTCATTTCGTCTGCAAGACTTGCGCACTTTCTTTTTTTCTCTTCCTAGTTTTCCCTCCTTTAAAATGATCTTCAACAATTCGAACCAAAAACTCTCTGTTTTGTGTCTTACAAGCTTTCTGCAACCTAGTAACTTTTCTCAGCAACGAGAAAACAAAAATGTTTAAATAAAACTGTTTAGCTTTTAGTTATCCAATTGACTCCTGTGTCACCACCTCCTGCTTTTTTTGAAGAAGAAAAATGGTGCGGAGCTGCTCTTTTGCGGCAAGCTGAGCACTGTGAAAAGCAGCAACAACTCTGAGGACTTTTTGGTTTCTGTGCTCTTCACTACTGAAAATGTGTGTGCGTGAGTGTGAGTGTGAGTATTCAAGGAAAAGGAAAACAAAGCAAGACTCTGAGAAGCTACGCATTGCCCTGCCTTATTTGTGTTTTTGTTTTCAATTAACGATTTCTGTTCTTTCTCTGGTGTTGTATCAGGTATTGTTTGCTCTTTTTTTTTTCTATCCGAGGAGAGCGTGAGTGGAGCCAACCTCTGCAATCGATCCTTCACACCCCTCCTGCTTCTGCTTTTTTTTTTCCCCCGCATCTCATTTTTTCAAACCCGTGTCCATCACGCGGCTTTTTTTTTTATCCCCGTCTATCCAAATGCTGTTGCTTCTCTTCCTTTCTCTTTGCTTTTCTTTTTTTCCTAGTTCTTTTCAACGAAACTAAACACACTCCACTCACGCATGTCAGTTGACAGAGTAACTGGATTCAGAGAAAGAAACAACACTGAGGACTGTGAATGCTGCAGTGAAGAGTGACGTTACGTTGGTGTTCTTCTTCTGTTTCCTTTTTTTCACTCCAGTATTGAATGTGTCAGAGTGCAGTTGTCTGGTGGTGACCAGAAGCGGTGGAGTCGCCACTGTTAACAAACGAGGCGATTCTTTTAGCTTGGACTCCGCAGTTGTACCTCGCCAAAGGTCAGGTCTCAAAGCCATATAAAAAAAAAACGCCTTAAAACTTTTTATGTTCCTAAAACGATCCACACAAGAAAGATGGAGCTATTCTTTGTTGGGCTTCTGCATTTTAATGCTTGCATTTTAAAACAAACAAGCAAAGAACGCGTTTATCTCCTAACGTCACTGACAACTCTTGTTCTTTCTATGTCTTAGTGAGTGTGAGGAAGAGTGTGACAAGACGTCGATTCAGCCATGGCCGTCGTGCCCCATCATCAGAGTTCAAGAGTTTTATCTGCATTCTCCCTCTTTTATTCTTTAGTGAGATGTAATTGGCGCCGATCAGTTTCTGTGTTTTCTTTCTCTTTTTTTTCTCCCCTCTTTTCTTGTAGCCGTTGTTAGTTTGTCCACTGATGGTCAATGAATGTGGCTGGGCGTACGCACGCAGACACACGTACACGTGCAGACGCCGTTCTTTAGTTTCCTTTTTCTTGTTTCCCCGAAAAGGACATCAAGGAAGTGCTGCTTGTTGTCGTGCCCCGTGCTGCGCTACGTCTTTCTCTTCCTTTTTTTTTATCGACTCTCCTCCTTTTTTTTAATATTATATATTTGTTTTCGTTTTCCAAGCCTGCCGACTGTCCTATTGCTTTCTACTTCTTTCTGTTTCCTCTCAGGTCGCCACTGTAGCTGTATTTTCAGAAGGCCCCCCGTGGTGAATTACTCTTTTCTTTCTTTCTTTCTCTCTCTCTCTACATAGCATTTTCCTTTTTTGTTGTTTGTCTTCCCAATGTACTCTCTTTTTTTTTTCCAACGGAGTTTTTTCTTTTTACCACTATTTTTATCATTAAGATCACTTCTCTTTTTCGCCTATCTTACCTTCTATTCGTGCTCCTCTTGAGAATCTGGGCTGACTGAGGTGTTTTTTTTCGTCCGCGCTTCACACTGGAAGGTGACGGGGAGCAACCTGAGTCACTGACACTCACCAAGCGAGAACAAGAGCTGCAAAAAGAACGTTTTACACGTCCACCGTAGCTCTGTTTTTCCTGCTCAAGCGCTCTCTCTATCTTTCTCGTCCTTATGTACAAGCGTACAGACGAGACTTCGCGCGTAGAGGCACCAATGTGTTTTATTGTTGTTGTCCTCTCCTCGATGTGGCATTCGTCGTCCACCGTTCGCTCCTTCATCTTAGCATTTACTTTAATTCTTGTTCAATTCCTTTCTTTCTTTTTTTTTTGATCAGTGACACTTCTGTGAGGCTTGTTCCTTCTCTTCCCATTCCTCAGCGTTAAGCTCCGTTGTGTGCGCCATCTTCATTCACTTTTTTCTTCCTTTCCTCTCAGCTTTGCTTTTTTGATTACGGTTTCTTTTTAAATGCTTATATATCTATATATCCATATAAATGATTGTGAGACCATGTGCACATCTCACTTTCTCTGATCCCTTCTTCGTTTCATGTGGAGCGCTGGTTCTCCCTCGTTCCATTCCATTTCTCTCTCTTCTTTTTTCTTGAAGGGAAAGTCCGACTTTTATACAGGCAATCGCTTGGCGAGTGTTTGACTACAATTCCCTGCTTACTTTTTTTTTTATCAACTTTTATATGACGATAATTGTTGTGCTCACTTTTTCAGTTAACCCCTCTTCCTCTTTTTTATTTTCTTTTTTACGCGATATCAAATCAAAGCTGTGCGCTCGTGGCAACAAAGTGTCTATTTGTTTACTTCTTTCTCTTTTTCTTTGACGCATCTCTCTGCGATAGCCAAGCAGAATTACCTTTAGCACCATCTCTCTCTCTCTCTTTTAGTTTTTCTTTCACTACTCCTCCCTTCAAGGCACATTGAGCTGAATTTGGTCTCTTCAGTGGCAAAAAAAGAAAAGAAAAGAGTTGTGCACTCAGTTCCGAGCCTTCCAAGGTCTACTTTACCTATCTGCTTCCTTTTTTTTTCTTTATGCCCTCGCTTCCACCTATCTTCAGTGTTGGCTTGTGAGCGGCAGAGATCCAAGTGAAGGTGAGCTCAAACAAAGCCTTTTTTTTTTCTGGTTGAAGTGTATGCGAGTTTTTCACTGATGGCGCCTGCTCTCTAGATCTATGTTTCAGTGGAACCTTTTTTGATTTATTTTTGTACGTTTTTTTTTTTTTTGCATATTAAAAGTGTAGTAGATTTCCTTTTTTTGCTTTGTTTTTGCTAGTTCGAACTGGGCAATCAACGTTGCACCAAAAAAAAAAAAAGCGTAAGTGAATGCTACCATGTGTCCTTGCGTTTGCTGGACACCTTTCATTTGTTACAGCTTTTTCCTTCTTTTCTTTTCTCGCTTTTTGTATCTGAAGACACGTTTGAGCTGCGAATTTGTTTTGTTTGTTTTTAAACCCATAATTTCCAACCTTCTTTTCTCTTCTTTCTTCTACTTCACGTCTACAGGCTGGTATCTATTTATGCGCAGACAGTCAACGCCACTCTTTCCTTCCTTTACCTGTATTTTCTTTTCCTTTTTTTCTCTTTTTGTCGTTGTCGCCTCTCCTTCTCACGGCGCGTGCATTGCGATGTGCAGCTGTGGGAGGAGGAGCTGTAAGATGACCAAGAGAAAGCGGTTGCACTAGTCGCGGTGGGGCTCCAGGTTCGGCGCAAAAGAGCTTTTCTTTACTTAAATCGTCTTGATCAGTGCACGATCACCTGACAGATCTTATCTATATAATTGTTCTCTTTTTTTTCTTTTCGACGGGTGCATTTGTCTTACTTGTTGGCTGAGTGCGGCTTGCATCGGTATCATGCTTGTCGATGCGCCGTCGCCCCCTTGTGGTTGCTGTCGCATTCACCTTCACGAGCAGGCATGGTGAACAGAGACACCAGTTGCTTCTACTTCTCCTTTGCCACATACAGCATTCGGCTTCTTGCCAAATGCCGCCTGCACGCCGCTATTTTCCAACACTGAAGACGACCTCGTTCTGTTTTCATATGTTTCCCTTTCTCCGATGTTCCTTACTTTTTTTTTCCCATCACCACTACCGAACCTAGTCCCCGCCTGTCGACCAAGTCGTTTCTCTTTGCGGTGGTCTGACAACGCCAAAAGAGAGAAAAGCAAATGACGAATGATAATGGAAGAGAACTCTTTTTTTTTTTTGCATGGGTTGCTGTTACTCTCTCTCTATACATTTTTTGCTCTCTTCATTTCAGCCCACGCAGTGCCCAACTTGTGTGTCTTTCTATCATGCTTGTTAATACATGTCTATAAGGCCACACAAGTAGCTGCGAGGTGTGTGTTGCGGTTCTCACGCCATCCGCCATTTCTACGTTTTTCTCTGTAGATCCCTGATTTGCTTTTTCGCTGAGCTTGTTGTTTTGCGTCTTTTCCATTTTGGCTTTCCAGTGCTTGTGCTTTTTTTTTCCCCCAGCGTGCTCACGTTTGAGCAACACCGCAAAGAAACAAAGCAAAAAAAGGGTGAAGGGATATGTGCATGATGCCGCATTGCACCGAAGGAAGCTGAGCATCTCTCCTTTCTTGAACAGTCATGTGCAGCCAAGATGTCTGCACATGCATGGAGTCGAAAGAGAGGGGGAAGGAAGTCTTGGAAAGGTCGACCTGATCCGGGTTTCGTAGCAGACGCTGCTTTTTTTTTCCTCCCACTTCCGGGTCTCTTTAGTGTTGTGATCCAGCACTTGGGACTCGAGAACTGGACGGCTTCTTTCCCGTGCTGGGTCGCTCACAGCACTTGAGGAGGCCTATCCTGGATTTCTTCGCAACTACCTTGACGGCAGTTGCCTACTTTGTGTTGTAGAGCTGAACGACGGCTGCGCTTTGGCTTCTTTTTTTCCATGTCCTCGTCCTTCTTCAATCAGCTCTCTTTCCTTCCCTCTCTCTCGTCTTACTCTCAAAGACCCTCTACAATTAGAAAAGGAAAAAGAAAGAAAAACATGGAGAGTTTTCTTCGCAAGGCGCGGGAGAAGATCCAGCGTCGGCTGGAGGATACCAAGACCGGGTCCAAGTACTTTGCCCAGACCCGCCGTGGCGAAATCGCGGAGCTGCGCTGCGACTTGAATGGCACGGACGACTACCGCAAAAAGGCCGCGGTGAAGCGCATCATTGCGAATATGACGATGGGCCGCGACGTGAGCTACCTCTTCGTCGATGTCGTGAAGCTCGGGCCGTCGACCGATCTCGAGTTGAAGAAGCTGGTGTACCTCTACGTGCTGAGCACGGCCCGGCTGCAGCCCGACAAGGCCCTCCTCGCCGTGAACACCTTCCTGCAGGACACCACGAACACTTCACCCGTGGTGCGGGCACTGGCAGTGCGGACGATGATGTGCATCCGTGTGGCGGCGGTGCTCGAGTACACGCTGGAGCCGCTGCGCCGCGCGGTGAGCGACCCGGACCCGTACGTGCGCAAGACAGCCGCCCTCGGCATCGGCAAACTCTTTCACCACGACATGAACCTTTTTTACTCGCAGGAATTCAAGAAGGACCTGATCAGCTTGCTGAACGACAACAACCCGATGGTGGCCTCCAACGCGGCCGCCGTGGTGGCGGAGGTGAACGACTACGGCAGCGAGAAGGTTGACAGCGACAGTGAGTGGGTGAACCGGCTTGTCTACCACCTGCCAGAGTGTAATGAGTGGGGGCAGGCCTTCATTCTCGACCTGCTGGCGGCACAGCGGCCGAGCGACCAGGAGAGCGCCGAGACGCTGCTCACACGTGTGCTGCCGCGCATGAGTCACCAGAACCCGGCGGTGGTGATGGGGGCCATCAAGGTGGTCGCCAACCTGGCCAACCGCTGCTCGCAGGAGTTGATTGAGCGCTGCACCGTGCGTGTGAACACCGCCCTCCTCACGCTGGCCAAGCGCGACCCCGAGACGCAGTATGTCGTGTGTAAGAACATCCACGCCCTGCTGGTCATCTTTCCGAACCTGCTGCGCACCAACCTCGACGCCTTCTACGTCCGCTACAGCGATCCACCCTACGTGAAGCTGGAGAAGCTGCGGTTGCTGCTGAAGCTGGCGACGCCGACGACGGCGCCGGAGATCGTGAAGGAGTTCGCCGAGTACGCCTCCGAGGTGGATATTGTTTTTGTCGTGGAGGTCGTGCGCGCTATCGCGGCGCTGGCGATCAAGGTGGACACGATGGCCCCGGACTGCGCGAACCTACTCATGCAGCTTGTGGAGCGGCGGCCGGAGCTGCTGCCGAACATCGTAACGGCTGCAAAAGATATTGTGCGCAAGTACCCCGAGCTGCTCATGCTCGATGCCCTCGTTGCGGAGTACGGCGCAGATGAGGTGGTGGAGGAGGAGGCGAAGGTCTCGCTGCTGTGGATGCTTGGCGAGTTCTGCGACTTCGTCGACAGCGGCAAGGAGATCATGCAGCGCTTCGTCGACACTGTCATGGAGCACGAGCAGCGGGTGCAGCTCGCGATCATCAGCGCGGTGGTGAAGATGTTTCTGCGCGACCCGCAGGGGATGGAGTCGCAGCTCCACCGGGTGCTGGACACGGTCACAACCCGCAGCGACGACCCGGATGTCCGCGACCGCGCCTTTGCCTACTGGCGGCTGCTGTCGAAGGGCATCACGGTGGAGCAGATGAAGAAGGTGGTGCACGGGCAGGTGGTGCCCGTCAACGTCGACCGCACCTTCAGCGATGCCATGACGATGGCCGACCTCAAAAAGTCGCTCAACACCGCCGCGGTGGTCTTCGCCCGACCGTACCAGTCCTTCCTGCCGCCCTACGGTTTGGCGGATGTGGAGTTGGACGAGGAGGACACGGAAGAGGACGAGGCAGTGGAGCTCCCGCCGACGCCGCCCATGGGCCCGCAGGACGCCAGCGCCGCTCCGCAGCCCCGAGGCGACGCTGCGGCTGCCTCCGCCCCTGCCGCGGCTGCCGTGGCGGCGGGCAGCGTGGACATCTTTGAGTTTGCCGGGGACGGCGGCGGCGCGCGTCATCACACCGCCGCCGCGAGCAGCCCACGCGGGGCTGACCCCCTCAGCGATCTCTTCAGTGCCCCACCCCCGTCTGCCGCATCGCCGACTGCGTCCTCCACGGCTGCCACGGCACCGGCTTCGATGGTGCCGGCATCGCCCCCCAAATCCGGCTTTGATAACTTCTTCAGCGGTGGCGGTGGCTTCGGCGGTGGTGCCACGGCGCCGCCTCAACAGCAGCGTGCACCGCAGGCGCCACCTGCTGCAGCGAAGCCATCGACCACGTCAAACCTGGACGATCTTTTTTCGTAGAGCAGCATACCCGCGCACCGCAGTACGGCCACGAACGCGAGGCAGAAAAGTGTCCGCAGTTTTGAAGAGGGCAAAAACACAGCAACAGCAACAACTACAGCTACGCTACGAGGCGCTCAATGTCACTGCCTCTGCCTCGTTCTAAATAGTCTAATTCAATCATGGCAAGCCCGTCTTACACTAGTGTTTGTTTCCCTCCTCGTTGCTGCTGATAAGCAAAGGAGTGCACAGCTGTGCTGCTGTGTGCTTTTCTCTCTCTCTGTCTTCTTCCTTTTTCTTCTTGTTGGTCTTCGCTTCTTTCCTTTTTTTTCTCTTGTATCTGTCCGCCTTTGCTACCCGGTCAGTTTCCTTTCCCTGTGTGTTCTCACTTTTTTTTGTGTGTGTGTTTGCGCATGTGTTGGTGGAGTCGGGCATGTTGTTGTGCCTTGATCGTTCTATACCTTTTTTTTTTCGCTTTCCTTTCGTCTATCGAAATCCATTCTATCAAAGTGAGCTTTGAAGCAAACAACAACGAAGACACTTGTGCTCAGGGGCAACACCTGCATTCCAGTAACCGACTTTCCAAACAAGCTCTAGTGCCTCTAGGTGTTGAGGGCAATGCGACGTACGCGATTTGATGCAGCCTTCTGCGTGTCTGCACGTGACGCTCAGCCGGCCAGCTATTCGCGACCGGACGAGTATTCATTTGTGTGCACACTCGATGACTCCCTTGTACATGACGCTGCTGCTGCTGCTCTCGTTTAACGTGTAATTTTCATGGTACCACTCCAACGCACATACACACTCTCTCTCTCCCCTCTTCTCTACACGGCTCCTCCTCACAGTAAAGCACTTTTATCGTTGCTTTTACCCCCACTTGTTTTCCTCCAGACTCTCTCTCACGCAGAGACCTTTTTTTTTATTTTTCTCCCACGAAGACCCCACCCATGTTCCGCCGTCTCTCCGTCTGCGTGCCAGCCATCGCGGCCGCCCGCTTCTACACCCCGTCTGAGGAGCTCAAGAAGCTCTACGCTAGCGACTTCGAGCGTGCGCAGTACCCGGCGAACATCGTCCCAAGCGACTCCGTCACCTTCGCGAAGTTCCTCTACAAGGCTGCTGAGCAGAAGAACAGCTTCGATGCGGTGCTGAAGGACTTCCAGACGATCGTTGCCGCCATCCCGAAGCTGCCCGTCTTCTGGGAGCGCACCGTCGTGGTGAGTGAGGTGAAGGAGTTCAAGTCCCTCTCCGCGCCGACGGTGTTCACGCTGGAGTGGATGCAGAGTAACGGCATGCTGGAGCTGCTGCCCGACGTCGCGGACGTCTACGAGACGTACGTGAACGCCAAGATGAAGCGCGTCGCGGCGAAGATCTACGTTGCCCCGGGCAAGGAAGGCGATCGCGCGCTGGTGGACCAGGCGAAGAAGGTAGCGGAGAAGGTGGTGAAGGAGAACAAGGAGCTGGCGGGCTACTCGCTGGTGCCGAAGGTCATCGTTGACCGCGCCATCGTGGAGGGCTTTGCCGTGGATGTGCAGGGCACCTTCGTGAACGAGGCGGTGGGCCGCCAGAAGGAATCGCAGTCGTCTGGCGAGGCGGACTACACGACCATCCCGGCCCCGCGGCTGTCCAAGACCACCTGGGAGGACAACATCGAGACGGAGGTGCTGCGCAAGTACCTCGACAGCCTGGCCCAGTACGACGCCGAGGAACTCAAGACCGGCGTCTAAGCACACCCGGCACGCAGAGGCCGACGCGCTCGCGCACGTGTGTTTGTGTGTGTGTGTGTGTGTGTGTGTGTGTGTCCGCCAAGTTTTGTGTTTGTGTGTCTCGAGCGCTTCCTTCTTTTTCGTTCTGTTTCTGTTCCCATGTTTGATGGACGAGGTGCAGAGAGGGACGGTGTTGTGGGGCTTTTCCTTTCTTCCTTCACGCGTTGAAGGCCACATTCCTGTTTGTGTGTGTCTGAGTGTGCGGTCACCCCTCACTTCCTCTCTCTGTCTTGCGGTAACCTTATTCTTTCTTGTTTTGTTTTGGACTGCAAGAGCATTTGGCAAGGGAAGAAAGGAGAAGAAGAAAAAAGAAAAAAGAAGACAAGCGTGGCAGTGAGCATGGAATGCAGCAGCGACACGTCTGTTTTTTTTCTCTCCAGTGTTCTTTCTTTCCTTCTCCCTTTTTCATCCATCGTGCACTACCTCAAAGGGTGCTGTCGACGTCAACACAGTTGAAAAACAAGCTTGAAAGCAGTGAGGCTTTGAGCAGCCGAGAAGCAAAACAGTTTTATCTTTTCTTATAGGGTTTTGTAGTAGGCAGATCAGTAGTAAAGATATATATGTTTACATATTGTCAACGACCTAATTAAAAAAAAATAAGTGACAAGCAAGTGAAAGGGAAGGGCGAACAGCTTCGCAACTCGACAGATAATGTACGGACGCAAGCTGGGTAGTTGCAGCTGCTTCGCTTTTTTTTTTTTTGCTCGTGAACAGGAGCTGCACGCGCGATGCTCATTCGTGTCGCTGTCTGCTGATGAAGAGTCTTGTGTCTCGAGACAGCCGATGATGGTGTCTCGTACTGTCGAACGTTACTGAGTGCACCTCCGTGCGGCTAGAAAGGTGGATGGAGATGTTTTTTCTCGTGTGAAAAAAAAGAGAGCCTTTTTTCTTTTTACAACTTCTACGTGGGCGGACTCCGTGGCAGAGACGAAGGCATTCGTTGACTGGACTCAACCACTTGTTAGACTACTCCTCTTCTTCTTCTTCTCTCTCCTTTTTTTCCTTTTGTTGTTGTTCTTTTCCTCTCCTTCTCGTACTCGATCAAATTCACTTCACGCTTCTGTTTTGTGAAAGCTTGAAATTACGCTTTTCGTTATTGCACCTTTTTTCTTCTTTCCTTTTCTTCTTCCTCCTTCTCGTTCACTCTTTTCTATCTTCTTTCTCTTGTGTGTGTGTGTGTGTGTGTGTGTCTGTCAGTCTTCCGTCTCTGCAACCATCTGACATCCTGCTCCCCTTTCGAAGATGAAATCGCTTTACCCAGCGGCGCGCCGCGCGGCTGCGTCGTACCAGCTGCACCACCGCACCATCCCCGAGCCCTACGACTACCTAGAAGATCCGTCAAACCCGGAGACGAAGGAGTTTGTGCGGCATCAGAACGAAGCCTTCGCGGGCTACATGAAGTCGTCGCAGGACGTGCGGGACAAGATGGTCGAGCGCGTGACGGCGATGCTGAACTACGCCCGCACGAGCAACCCGAGCCAGCACGCCGGCAAGTACTACTTCCACTACAACACCGGTCTGCAGAACCAGAGCGTGATCATGAAGGCTGACTCGCTGACAGACGCGTCGCCGTCCGTCTTTCTCGACCCCAACACCCTCAGCGCGGACGGCACCACAGCGCTCAAGTCGACGGGCTGGAGCAGGAATGAGGAGCTCTTCGCCTACAGCCTGAGCGACAAGGGCAGCGACTGGCAGTACATCCACGTCCGCGACGTCAAGACGGGGGAGCAGCTGCCAGACAAGCTGAACTGGGCGAAGTTTTCAGACATCTCGTGGTGGAAAGACGAGGGCTTCTTCTATCAGCGCTTCCCCGAGCTGGCGGAGGGTGCCGACCAGGGTGCCGAGACGGACTCGGCGCAGAACCAGTGCGTGTGCTTCCACAAGGTCGGCACGCCGCAGTCCGAAGACGTCGTCGTGCTGCGCGTGCCGGAGCACCCCGGCTGGAACTTCTCCGCCGAGGTGACCGACGACCACGCCTACCTCGTTGTGAGCCCGATGGACGGCTGCGAGCCGCACAACCTCATCTGGGTTGCGAAGCTGCCGGCCGACGCGGCGGCGCTGCAGGCGGCTCCGCTGGAGTTTAAGAAGGTCGTCAACACCTTCGTCGGCGAGTACCGCTACCTGGGCAACGAGGGCACCACCTTCTACTTCACCTGCACCAAGGACGCGCCGCGCAAGAAGGTCGTCTCGATGGACCTGGAGACGGCCGCGGAGGCAGACGTGGTGCCGGAGAAGGAGTCGGTGCTGAACATCGCCGCCCTCGTGAAGGACACGCTACTGCTCGTGTACATGGAGGACGTGAAGGACGTGATGTACTTCCGCAAGCTGCACGGCAGCGCTGACATGACCCGGCTGGACCTCCCCGTCGGCACCGTCACCTCCTTCTTCGCTAGCTACCACAAGGACTTCGTCTCCTTCAAGATCTCGTCCTTCATGCTGCCAGGGCGGTCGTTCGTGATGGACATCAACGACCCGCAGGGCTCGCTGGCCGTCTTCAAGGACGACACCGTCGACGGCTTCAACGCGGACGACTACGTGACGGAGCAGCGCTTCTACCCGTCCGCCGACGGCACGAAGATTCCAATGTTCATTGTGCACAAGAAAGGCACCTTGTCCGCCAGCTCGCCCGTGCTGCTGTACGGCTACGGCGGCTTCAACATCTCGCTGACGCCCAGCTTCAGCCCGTCGCGCATCGTCTTCCTGCAGAACCTCGGTGGCGTCCTCGCCATCCCGAACATTCGCGGTGGTGGCGAGTACGGGCAGTCGTGGCATGACGCTGGACGCCGGGCGAACAAGCAGAACTGCTTCACCGACTTCATCGCCGCGGCGAAGTACCTGCATGCGAACCACATTGGCTCGCCCGCGACGACGGCCATCATGGGCGGCTCGAACGGTGGCCTGCTGGTGGCCGCATGTGCCAACCAGGCGCCGGAGGAGTTTGCGTGTGTCGTGTGCCAGGTGGGCGTGCTGGACGTGTTCAAGTTCCACAAGTTCACCATCGGCCACGCGTGGATCTCCGACTACGGCAACCCGGACGTGAAGGAGGACTTCGAGGTGGTGGAGAAGTACAGTCCGATTCACAACGTGCGGGCGGGGGTGAAGTACCCGGCGATCCTCGTGGTGACGGGCGACCACGATGACCGTGTGGTGCCGCTGCACTCCCTCAAGTACATCGCGACGCTGCAGCACGCGAACCCGGAGCTAGGCGGGCCTTTCCTGGCGCGTGTGGAGGTGGCCGCGGGTCACGGCTTCGGCAAGCCCACCAGCAAGATCGTGGAGGAGACGGCGGACATGTACGCTTTCATGGCGAAGAACATCGGCGCGACGTGGCACAGTTAAAAATAATGAGAGAGAGAAAGTTGCGTGTGCGTGTGTGGAGCCGCTAATTTTTTTTCAGCGCACTTGATGGCTTTCGCCTTTTATGACGACACGTTTCATTTAAGTCACTTGTTCCACGAGCTACACATCTCTCGCTCGACGACGTTGTTTTTTTTTTTTTATCACCTATTATCGCAGGATGATCGAAGCGACGGCGCAAGTTTTCCTCTTCACTTTCCTACCAAGTGGACGCAGGAAAAGAAGAGAGAAGCTTCGATTGGGCACAAGCGAAAGCGTTTCGCTTCCGTCCTTCTTTACCTAATTTTAAAAGCTCTTGCTATATCACCACCACGTACACACCACCTCTATATGTAGGGCACACGGTNTGTCTTTTCAGACTTATCGGCACGTTTTACGAAAAGGGAAAGAGATTAGAAGAAAAGAACAAAGAACGACATTCAGCAGACTCTTGAGGTTGTGTCGACGTGCAAC
>AUXI01000642.1:0-14495 GCA_000482105.1 Crithidia acanthocephali | reverse complement strand
CTCTCCCCTCCTTCCCCGTGCTGCAGAATTGTGCTACTAACCGTGCAACGCTACATCAGTGATCTTCTCTTTTTGCGATACCAACACCACCACCAGGACTCATCCACCACCCACACACCTACCCAGACCACCCGACCCCGGCCTTTGTGCTGCTGCGCCACGCGAGAGCACCTCTCTTTCGACGTGACCACCACCCCCGCACCCGATCCCCCTTCGTGACTGCGCGTGCATTGCCGTGAGGAGCGTCTGCCTGCTGTGTGTGCCACGATGACGACGACGACTGCGAAGACGACGCCGGTGCGCCGGTGCGCGCTGTACGCTGTTGCGGTGCTTGTTGTTGCGCTGCTTGTTGCGACGACGTTCGCGCAGGCGCGCGGCTATGCACACCCTCGCAAAACGGACAATGCTAGAAACGCTTCCCGATATAGGGTACTCGAGTCTCCTTCGAATTTGGATCCCGTTCCTTCGACTGCAGATAACGCAACTGTCGATGGGGCAGACCGCGGGGATGGGCGTCCGGCTCCTGGACACTCTCCTCACGACGATCATCACCGTGAGGGTCATCACAGGCGTTGTGATAAAAACAACTCCGAGGTGATTCTATTGAAGCGCCTTCGCCACAGCGCGCTTGACGAAGCTTCGAAGAGTGACAGTGCGGCGCCGCCGCCGGCTCCGTGTTGCCCGCACCGTCACGGTGGTCGCCATCACAAGCACCACGGGCACCACGGACATCACCCTCATCCGCATCCCCGTCCGCCGCACAACGAGTCGCAGGAATCGGACAGCGGTGAGATGCCGCCGCCGCCGCCGCCGTGCCGGCCGTGCCGCCGTGATGGCCACGGGAATCATGCTCACGCTGATCGCAAGTCTCCCTCAAAGCGGGCGGAGTTCGCTGGGAGGAAACTAACGAAACATGCGAAGCACAACACGGGTGTGAAGCGTGAAGAGAGGAAGGAGTATGGGAAGGCGGTTCATCCGATTGCGTACGTTTCTATGTCTCAGCTTCGCAACCGCACTGCTCGTGTCTAGACTGCAAAGATGCCGTAATGTAGCTCTGGCGAAAAATGAGATCTGGCCAGCCACACCAGGGGCACAGTGATGAATGCTCCCCCTTACCACGTATTGCTCCTCGAAGTTTTCTCATCCAAAGGACAGTGAAGCGCAGGTGTGTAGGATTCAGCAATTCCTTGGGCTTTTAATTTTAAGTGAATGCTGCATCCGCATACGTGTTTTTCACCACTGCCGCGCTTTGCTTGTCTACAACGCCACCTGCCTTTTTCTTCTTTCAATCTCATTTCGATCATCTTTCCCATCTTTCTTGTTTGATGATGTCTCCTTGTTTCTGTTTTAGTTGCCTCCAAGCTTTTTTTTTTAATGATAGCTGTCAAGTCAAGCAGGTTTCATTTTATTAGTTTTTCTCTTAAAGTGATATACATCTAAATCGGTGACTCGTCTAGTTACCTCTATTTTGTCAAAAACTCTATTTCTTTCAACTTTTTTTCTTTGTCTTTCTCCAAGTGCTGTGCTGATATCATCTGTGCGTATGTCGACTGTTACACACAGGAAAATGAAAGATCGCCTCCATGCGTCTTTTTTTTGTTTTGATAGCTGACTTACGGGTTGCACTAGGCGCTCAGGCGAGAGAGTTTTTTCTTTTCCATGCAGGAGCCTACTGCACGTTTCGCTTTGATTGACCTGATTGGCCCTCTCTGCGGAAGTTAACACGCACCCGCACCCGCACTTATTATCTGTATTCCTTTTTTTTTTGCTTTTGGGCTTCCGTTAACTCATTCCCTTTCACCTTAGTGTAAATCTTAATTTTTTTTTTTGATGAGACGGAGATGTTGCAAAGACCGTGAAAGTTTTCATGTTCTTTCCGATTGTCTTCTTCACTATGAATAGAGTACGATCTGATCTTTCAGGTTTGTAGCGGTTTCCTCGTCAAGTACAAAAGAAAAAGAAAAAGGATATCGGCGGCTTAGTACCTGCCACTGCGCTCATCCGAGGTAAGTAAACGGTAGAACACAGTGGAGAGTCTTCATTGCTTGTCAACTGTGCGCCGCCAAACTCCTTCGCTAATGTTAGTTTGTCTGCCAGTTGCTGTGCAGGTCATTGACTACGTCGACCGTCATCAACAGATGTCTTGAACGTTTGCTGGATGTGGCACTCAGCTGCTTTCCGTTGTCATCTCACATCTCTGCCATCGAACTACAACACAATCTCGTCCTGCCATCGTTTCATCTTCTTTTTTTTTCCCCCCGCACACACGTGAAAAAAAAAAGAAGAAGTGACGAGGTTCTAGTTTTTCGTTCAAATATTTCCTTGTCAGAGAACTGACTCCTTTTTTTCTTCCCTTTTCGCTTTTACTGGCAAGACAGACACCATGATGGCTTTACATCACCCAATGGAGTACGCGTTTGAAACCGGAGTCAGCTTTTCGCCCAACGAGCGGGTGCAGCTGTCCAGCTCCATCCCCATTTTGAGCACGCAAACGAAGCGGAAAAACCTCGTGCTATGGGGCAAAATCTTCGGCTACAAGGCCGACTACATCATCGTGGAAGCCTTCGACGATGATGCAGTGGCGGAGCCAGAAATCTATTACACCCTAGACGAGGGCCGCAGTTTCAACCTGCTCGGCACCTTTTCCTCCGTCTTCGCCGCCTGCCCGGGCTACGGCAACGGCAGCGGTATCGAGCAGGCGGAGTGGAAGCAGGCGATGCTGCTCGGCATGCGTGGTCCTTTCATTGGTGACCCGGCGTACGAGTATCGCGTGGTGGCCGACCCAAACTTGGTGGCCACCACGCCTGCTGCTCGGACGGCGCAGAGCATCAAGGAGTCGGTGCGCCTGGCTCTTTTCATCGAGGAGTACGACCACGAGTGTCGGGTGGTGCCTCGAGGGGCCTATGTAAAGGCGGAGCGGCAGGCAACGGCTACCGTGGCCTCTACCATGGGTGGCGGTGGTGCGGTGGCGAGTGGCGAGCGGGCACAGATCTGCCGGAACGCGGCCTTTGGCGGACTCGCCCGCAGTCCTGACGGTGCCCTGACGCTGCGCAACTACTACCATCTCCGGGCTCAGGACCCGTACCGACGCCTGTTGGCGCGCAACCAAAACGCGCTCTTCACCAAGTCGGCGCTGGAGCAGCTCAGCGAACACCCGCTGGTCGACGCAGTCTTTGAGCCGCTGACGGAAGACATTCCCTCCGGGACGTGGCAGCTGCGCTACGATGCTTTCCACGACTTGATGACGGGGAAGAACATCCGTTTTCCAGGCTCGCTGTTTTACCACGTCCCCGAGACCTCGGTGTACGGGTCGCTGTACATGGGGGACGGCAACATGAACGTGAACACCGCATTCGAGCTTTGATTTATGGAGAGGAGGATCGTTGCTGCGGCTGTTGCCCAGTGTTTTTTTTTTCTCCCGCGGATAAGTACTAGCGGACTACTTCTGTTTTGTGAATGGTACACCGTGTTCCTGGTGGAATCAACGTTCACAAGAAGAAGAGTTTTTTTTCCCGTGCGCGTGTGTGTGTGTGTGTCAAAGATTTTTGTTGATGTAGCGATGTAAATACCGTAGCCTGTCCTACAGGCCATTTGAGGACACATTCAATGGAGAAGTTGAAGAAGAGAGACGCGGACCAAACTCCATTTATGCCATACGAACCATTGGTGAGAACCATCTTCCTCTGCATATATATATATATATATTGGGAGCTTTCAACGCGAACATAAGTCTGAGGTCTTCTTCTTTTCCTTTCTCTCCATGCAACTGTTCATCTTGTATTTTTCTGAGGCAGCTTGCAAAGAAAAACCAGTGAAAACAACAACCATGAAGGAAAAACACTGTGTCAGAGGGGCACAAAAGCAACCCAGCCACGGCGCAACCGTGCTTTCCCATTGTTTCTCTTGCTGGAGACGAGCAACTCTAATATCTATGCTATGCCGGAGGACCAAAAAAGTCAATTTCTGTGTTGTGCAAGAGGAAGCTGCTTCTGACCTTAGTCGGACGACACACGTGTTGTTTTCTTGTGAGAGGAAAACGAAACGCAGAATTGTCAGTTCCACGTTGACCACGTAAAGAAGCACCAGTTTTCAACCGTACATTTCTTCTCAAATCGCTTCATCCTTTTTTATTTGTTTGTTTCTCACCTGTTCTTGTTGTGGTGCCTCTAATTGCCTCTTTACTTTCAAATTGATTTTTATCGGCTCCGTGACCGCAGAGCTCCTCGTGCTGCTCTTTCTACTGCGCTGCTGTTGTGGCACATCTCTGTGTGCACTGCAGAAACGGAGCACAACTCAAACACTCGTTTACGGAAGAACGCCGCGTCGGACTACACACTTTGCAAACGGAAAAGGTGAAAGGGTTGTTCTGGTATCACACATACACACACACACACAGTATCTGAGCACTCGATTGAACAGAGAGAGAAAACACGATGCTGCGTCGGCGCTGCACGAGTGTCGGTGCCGCGGTGGCGGTGACTGCTACTTCATCGTACGCTGCTGCACACCGCAGCGTTACCACGCGCGGGCAGTTCAATCCAATTCACGCCTTCACTGCGCAGAGTATGGACCCAGCGAAGCGGGCGACCAACGCGAAAGAGTTCGAGGCGATGATCACCAATCCAGGTCCGCTGCGTGTCGCCTATTCACCCGACTACCTCGACTGGCTTTACCGTGCGTACAACTCCAAGGTGCGCTACGCCACCGAACGTCAGAAGGCCGAGGAGGTCTTCCAGGGGATGCTGCTGACGAGCCAGCCCGGCACTGGTGATGCGACGGCGGCCGCAGCGCTACCTGGAGCTCCACCGCCAGGGCAGACGCTGCGTCCACGCCACTCGATTCGGCGTCTCGCCGGTGAAGCACGCCGTGCGGCGGCACAGGAGAAACTGGACGCACTGGCCCAGGAACAAGGCCTGCTGGACCTTTTCGAGCGTCAGCCGCAGTTCCCTGCGATCCACATCGACAAAGCCTCGCGCTACCACGTCGTGGAGCTCTTCAAGGAGATGGTGCTGGACCGCGCGTGGGAGGCGGCGGAGGTGTGGGACAAGGCACTGCTCTACCGCGCCATCCTGAACGAACGAAAAGCATCGTACCCGAGTCACTACAAGTACATTCTGGACACCGCAGAAACGGTTACCTTGGCACCGCGCGCAGCAACCGCCGCAGCGGCGACGCCGGCATCGGGTGCTCCGCAGAACGCCGAGGCTGACGTAGTGCGGGAGTCGGATGCGCTGGTTCCAAAAGAGGAGGACTACCTCTACTTTTTGTATCTCGTCCGACGCTATTATCTGGACAACGCGGTGGAGGGCCACGTGGTGCTGCGCTGCCACCGCAGCCCGAATGCCTCGGAGCTTCTCTTCTCCCACCCGCCTCCGAAGGATGAGCAAGAAGTGCTGAAGAGCGTCTTTGGCGCGGACGAGGCAGCGGCGGCGGCAGACAAGCCGGCGGACGGTGATGCGACGGCGCCTGCTGCGCGGGCGGGACGCGGCGCCATGGCACGCCCACGTCCGCCGTTGGCCTACCCACCCATCGATGCCCTGTGGCGCTGCGAGGAAAACGAAGCGCTGCTGCGCGTGTTGGTCTTTGGCGAGCTGAACCTCCTCGTCTCGGAGAACCCATTCGTGCGCTTCCCTAACGCGCAGGCTTTCCTGACGCGGCCGACGGCGGCTGCTGCGGCTGCAGCGAGTGCTGCCGATGGAGGCGCGTCACAGCAGCAGCAGCAGCAGCAGCAGCGGGACAACCGCCGTGGCAGCCGTCGTGGTGGCAACAACGGGGACGGCGGCGTGCTGCTGTCGAGCATCATTGCTGAGAAGCGTGGCCACCTCCTCGCCCCGCTGGCTCGCAACGTGTCCATGATGGTCGACTCCCGCGCCAACGACGTGCGGCGGCTGCAGCAGCGCCACGAGCGCGAGGACGCGGCAGCGTTTCAGAAGTTCCTGCGCGGCCCGCAGGTGGAGGAAAACCCCGGGCTCTACTCGTCCTACACGGATTGGAGCTACTTCAACCCACGCGCCGTGCGTGCCGAGGACCGCGACGCGCTGTCTCGCCAGACCATCGCGGCGCTGAAGACGTACGATCAGGCGTCGAAGGACATCTACCGCGTCGGGTACGAGGAGGCGGCGAGCGCCAACGCGGAGCGTGTGGTGGAAGGGACGAACAACGCACCGTCGTACGTGCCGACGCTGCCTCACTTTGTTGCGGTGATCAAGAAGGACCCCTACGTGTCGTTTCTCACCTACGTTGCACTGCCGACGGAATACGGCGCGTCCTCTACGACGTCGGACCGGCGTCAGCTGGAGAAGTTGGTCGTGCAGCTCGGTCGTGCACTTCACCGCACCGCACTGGACTTCCACAAGCAGCCCCTGCGCCGCGTAAATCGGCAGAAAACGCAGGTGGCGGCGGCGCTGCTGGACAGGTTTGTGGCCGACCGCTGGCGTCTGCACTGCGTGGAGCAGCCGTCGACGGAGGGGGTGCGTGACATGGCACAGCGCTTCAGCGCCTTCGTGCCGTTCGAGGGCCGCATTCTGGACGAGAGCGGCTTCCCAACGGACGCGCGTGTCGAGGATTACGAGCGCTGGATGGCACCACCGGCTGTCTAAGCCATTCGAAGCGGTGTCAAAGACGGTGGAAGGTGGTCTTGTCCTTCCCCGTCTCTCCGTGTTGAAGAGATCAAGCACCTGACCTCACGTGTGACTCACCCTCTTTCCCGCACCCTGCGGTCTGTCTTGTGGATTTGTTAGTTCGGCTTTTCTTTTGTTTTTGAGTTTGTCGTTGCTTGATAGTCACAGGCGTTTTCGTTGCTGTCTGCTGCAATGAATTAATTGGTCAGATTCAGTTTTTCTTCTTTTCGTTGTTGTTGGTTCCTCCTTCACAGTTTGTATTTTGTGGGCGAGTCCTGACATCTGTGTGCCACTTTCTTTTAAAAAAAAAGAAGAAAAAGTCTTCACGCAGCATTGACACCAACGCCTGCGGAATAAACGACTCTCATTTTGGATTCAGAAAGAGAGAGAGTGAGAGAGAGAGCGAGAGAGGCTTCAGGCGGCGTCAGCGTGTCTTTCTGCTGTGCAAGAATTGGGGAAAAAAGCCTTGTTGCTCTTTTTCACTCGTGGTGTGCAAACGCTGTGTATGAAGTCATCGAAACAGTAGTTGAGTCCGCCAAAGACATGCATGGAAAACACTTTGGTTGTGAGTGCTACGACGGCAGCTATGAGGGCTCGCATCGGCGGCTGTTGTTG
This sequence comes from Crithidia acanthocephali, assembly GCA_000482105.1. NCBI lineage: Eukaryota > Euglenozoa > Kinetoplastea > Trypanosomatida > Trypanosomatidae > Crithidia > Crithidia acanthocephali. The sequence goes on along the minus strand of AUXI01000642.1, from coordinate 7,260 downwards.
CAACACGTACTGTCCTTCTTTTTGTGCATTCTCTTATTCTGTGTTCTCCACGGCCACAACTCTGCTCCATCGCACTCAACCGAGCATCGACCCACTAGAATAGTGAGATTACTGTGAGCTTTTATCCTATCGCAACACCTGAACGCTTGTAAACAGTACCGTGCATCATTGCTGTTGTTGTTCCCAAGCCTCCGCTGCACTCCACCTAGGTCACATAAGCTAGTCGCATTTCATTCAAGAAGAAGAAGAAAGAAAGGGAACGCCATGCCTTGCAAGGACGCCCTTCTTGCCTGTCTTGACGGCAGCGGCCAGGAGCACATTCTGGCGGACTACGACAACCTGACGGCCGCAGAACAGTCTGTGCTTGCGGCACAGGTCACGGCCTTCACCAACGCGCAGTGGAAACACATGAACGCCATCCTCCGGGACAGTCTTGGACTACCTCAACATGAGCACCGGGGCTGGCAGCGCGGCAACAGGGTCGACGGCGGCTGGCCCTCGTATTACTCCCCCACCGGCGGACACCATCTTCAACCTGCCAAAGCTGCTCGCTGAGAACTCGGACGAGCTGGCGCCAATTCGCACGGCAGGCATAAACGTTATCGCGCGTGGTGAAGGCGCCGTGCTGCTGATGGCCGGCGGCAGCGGCACGCGGCTCGGCGTCACCATCCCAAAAGGGCTTTTCCACTGCGACCTTCTCGCGAGCGGCCGTTCCCTCTTCGAGTACCACTGCAACCGTGTGCGGCGCATGGAGCAGATGGCGGCAACAGCGGCGGCGGGGCTGGCAAACGGCGCGCTTCCCGCAACGCCAACGAGCTCGTCTGCCGGTCGCGGACTGCTCCCTGTACTGGTGATGACGTCCGATCAGAACGACGAGGCGACCAAGGCGTTCTTTCGCGAGCACCACTACTTTGGGCTGCTGCCGGAACAGGTGATCTTCTTTCGTCAGAGCTCGCTGCCGTGCTACGACGAGAGCACCGGGAAGGTGCTGATGGAGGAGAAAGGAAAGATCTGCTTCGCGCCGGGTGGCAACGGTGGCGTGTACGAGAGTCTGGTGCGCACATCGGCAGCACCAGCAGCAGCAGCAGCGGCAGCCACTCCCACCGACTCCACTTCACCTGCGCCGTCGTCGTCGCCATTGTCAGGTCAGAGTGTGCTGTCGCAGCTGGAAGCGAAAGGGGTGCGTTACGTGCAGATCTTCAGCGTCGACAACATTCTGGCAAAGCTGGGTGATCCGTACTTCTTCGGCATTGCCGCTGCACGGCAAGCGGAGGTGGTGGTGAAGACGGTGCCGAAGGCGTCCGCCGAGGAGCGTGTTGGCGTCTTTGCGTTGACGGACGGTGAGTGGGGCGTTGTCGAGTACACGGAGATCGGCAGGGCGCGGTCGCTGGAGCGGGACGAGGTGAGCGGCGAGCTGGTCTACAACTGCGGCAACATCGCCTCGCACTGTTGTTCGGTGGACTTCCTGAAGGTGGCTGCAGAGGACATGAAGACGAGCACGTTCTACCACGCCGCGCGCAAGACCATCGCGACAGTGCACGGTCCCGTGCCGGCGATCAAGATGGAGGCGTTCATCTTTGACGAATTCAAGCTGGCCAAGAAGGTACCGTCGCGGCTGCACGGGGCGGAGCTGCCGGATGCCTTTCAGATTATGCAGGTTGACCGCAGCGCCGAGTTCGCGCCGATTAAAAACGCGGAAGGCGCTGCAGCCGACACCGCCACCACCGCTGCACACCTGGTGCTGAAGCTGCACTCGAAGTGGGTCGCAGAGGCGATCGTGGCGGCACCGGAGGCGGTTGAGACGACGGAAGCCTGTGCTGCCGGCATCGCCTACTCGGTGCACGACCGCGCCACCGCGCTGCAGCGACTGCGCGAGGGTCTGTGCCAGTGGGAGATCAGCCCTCTGGTGTCGTATCAAGGCGAGGGGTTGGCCCCGCTGGCACCGCAGCTGATTCTGCGGTCTTTGACGGGTGAGGGCGTGTTGATGCTGGAGGAGACCGTGCAGAGTCGTGCAAACATGTAGCTAACTCGCACTGTGGTTTTCAAGGGTGTTTACAGGTTCTGTATGTTCTTCTCTGACAATGCGCAATCTTGGTTATATATATATATATATATATTTGTTTCTTTGCTTTCCGTTTCTTCTCTCGTTGTAGTGCACGATCCTGCGGCATACGTTGAGAGGTTGCTCGCTTCGTTACTTATACACTCAAAAACGCTCTCTCTTCCTTTTCTGCCTATATTGTTCCTTCCTCCATTGACATCATCGCGTGTGCCGTGTTTGCCCTTTTTTTTTTAGTTTTCATGTTTCACATGTCTTCTTACCACCTGTGCTTTGCAGAAACACATCTGTATGCTGAAAACAAAGAGAATTCGTTTTGCGGAACATGTAACGATGCGAAATCTCACGACCTGTGTTTCGACAGAACACTGGATAATACGTTTTGTTGGTGGACCTGTTTTTGGCCCTGCAGACTGAAGGGTTGCACGTGAACGTAACCTGGCGGCACTTCTGTATTAGCTCCAATGATTCAACTCAATTGCAACCTTTTTCTCCTATTCCCTATTCCGTTATTCCGTTCTTGTCACCTTTTTTTTGTAGAAAAAAAAGAGTGGTGGTGCAGGTGCAAGCATCCAACGTGCTGGACGATTTCTCTCACACACACACACACACACACACACACCATGGTCGGTAGGCTGAAGTTTGCCTCCGCCCCTGCGGGCTCTAAAAGTGCCGCTGGGCTGCGCCGCACCAAGAAGGGAGCCAACATGAGCCGCAAGCAAGTTTACGAAGCGCAGCGCACCATCTGGAAGCAGAAGGAGCGCGTCATCAAGGAGGAGGAAAAGGCGGCAAAGCGGGAGAAGATGGCGCAGATTCAGAAGCTGAAAAACAAGAAGGTCCACCGCATCTTCGATCGTAACACGCTGCACGCGGTACAGGATGGCTTGACGAGCGCCATCGAGATGCTCGGCCAAACCGTGAGCCCGCTGGCCATGTTCATGAGTGCCTTCACCGCCCTCTCCAAGGCACCGGACCAGCGCCACGTGCCGTACATGCTCTCCATCATGGCAGCGTGCGTGCCGCGCCTCACCCAGGGCGTGCTGCTGCATCAGCTGCCGGCGTGCTTTGCGCTGTGCGATCAGCTCATGGCAGAGTACGGCAACAGCAACACCCTCGTCGTCGCAAAGGTGCTGAAGGTGGCGGTGTCGTTGCTGTTGGCGGTGGAGGCCCCGACGACGGAGCAGCTGCGGCTGCTGGAGAAGCTGGAGCCGAACCGGCTGCAAACGGAGGCGATGAAGCTCTACCTGTCCAGCTTCCGCAAGGTGCTTGAGATGAGCGCGTTGTGCGCAAATGACGGCGGTGCGGCCGCTGCCCCAGCAAAAGACCCCGTCTCGGCGCTCTACACCCTCAACACCCGTCAGCGCTTCTTCTGTGCCGCCCTGCCCGTCTTCATTCGCGTATGCATGCGCCACCTCGCCGAGGCGTCCGCGGCGGTGATGGCGGCCGTCATGACGGAGATGACGCTGCTCTTTGACCGTGCCCTCTCCCCGTACGTGGTGGAGTCGCTCGAGGGCCAGCGCTGCCTCAACGGCCTCCTGTCCGACGAGCTGCTCTCGCTGTTGAAGCCCGTGCACCAACAGTGCTGGGGGATGGCGATGGAGCTCCTCGCGACAGTGTTCAAGCGGATGAGTTATCTGAAGCGCGTGCAGCCGCCTCCGCAGGACGTCGCCGCAGCGCAGGCAGCATACACGGCGGCCGTGAGCAGCGGTGCGCCGACAAAGATGGAGCGTACGCGTCTGTACACCAACTTCACGGATCGCTTCCCTGCCGTTGGGTTCCTGATCAAGGTGCTGAACAAACTGCGGGTAATGGATGACACCTCCCTCAACGCCAAGGTCGAGCGCACCCTCGTCGCGGCCGGCAGCTGCATGTACATGCAGGAGTTCATCAGCCTGCTGGACTTCGACCCCCGTGCCGCCTACGAGGCGGAGATGACCATGGGCGAGGACGCCGCGGAGGAGGCGGAGGTGCTCTGGTCCACCAGCTACCTGCCAAACGTCTGGCGCCGCATGGCTTCGCACGACTCGCTGCCGTTCTTATTGAGAAGTTCTTCCCGTCGATCCAGTTTTGCAGCAAGATGGCGGTGGAGGCAGAGAAGGACCACCGCACCGAGGAATTCACGCGGTGGTCGGCGTTGCAGGTGCAGTACTGGCGCGTAGTGGTCGGCTTCTGCCACTACCCGGTCGAGGTGACGCTGGAGTCATTCCGCGACCTGGCAAAGCAGCTCGTCGGCCTCCTCTCCAACCCGTCCTTTGTCAACACGAGCGCGTCGGCCATCCACGTTCTGTGCGACGGGTACTACGCACTGAAGTCGGCGGAGCAGGACGACGACGAACCGGAGGACGACGATGACGACTACGCGGATGACAACAACGGAACCCACGGGAGCCGTCAGCATCCCCAGCAGCGCCGCCTCGCAAGGACGCGCTGGACGATGACATGTACTTCCTCTCCCTCAACGACCCCGGCTGGAACCCGCACCGCTTCCACAACATCACGCAGGCCTACGCGCAGACGGTGTGCGACACCATCTTTGCCAGGTTCAGCGCAAACATCATGCCGAAGCTGTGCAACACGTTCGAGACGCACGACTCCACCGCCGTCCTGCTGGCCATCCAAAGCTTCTCCAAGGTGTGCACCAAGGAGGTGATGGCGACCATCCTGAAGGGTATTTTGAACGTAAGCTCGAACATCGCGGCGCAGCACGCGTCGGTCAACGTGGACGGCAGCAACGGCACCTCCGCGGCAGGTGGGTCGAAGAAAAACAACGCTCCTCTCACCTCGAAGCGGCGTGTGATTCTTGACATCGCCTGCGCCGTCGTGCCGCAGCTGTCTGCCGAGCACGTTGTGACGTTGTACGAGGACATCATTGAGCCGGTGCTGATGGACCCCGCGCCGGAGTCGCGGCTGCTGCAGAAGAAGGCGTACAAGCTGCTCTTCGCCATGTTCGAGCACCGCGTCAAGGACATCTTTCCGTTGATGCAGCGCATTCTCGGCCTGCTCTCGGTTGGCCGCCAGCACGTCACCATCTCCGGCTTGAAGATGCGCATCCGCTGCCTGTCGTGGGCCCTGGACGCCTGCAAAATGTACTTCCCGAGCGAGCTGCTGTCGACGATCCGCACTCTCGTCGGTGAGATCGTCCTCTTCTCCCGCGAGCGCTCGAGCGAGACGCGTGCGATGACGATGGAGGTCTTGGAGAAGATGCAGCGCTACATGGTCGGCGCCGGCGCACCGGTGAACGCGCTGCTGCACGTCGTTGTTGCCGGCCTGTCGGGCAAGACCTCGATGATGGTGTCGAGTACGGTGGTGTGCATGGCGAAGCTCGTCTACCTCACGCACAGCGAACTGCCGGAGTCGGACCTGCAGGCGGCGGTGGCAGTTGGGTTTCAGCTGATGGAGTCGTCGGAGGTGGAGGTGCGCAACGCGGCCTCTATCTTTGCCCGCATGGCGCTGAAGCTGGGCAAGCGCAGCCCGCCCGTGAAGGCGGCGGTGGCGAAGGCGCTGCCAAAGCTCCTCTACGCCATTGCCCTCGTCACCTCGCAGCCGCACGTCTCGAGCAGCACCCGCATGCAGATGCGCGTCCTGCTAGAGAAGTGCCTCAAGCGCTTCCCGATCGAGCAGATCGACCCCGTCTTCCCGCTGGGCAGCAAGAACTTCCTGCGTTACACACAGAAGATGATGAAGCGGGAGGAGAAGAAGGCGGACAAGGAGATGAAGAAGCGCAACGAGGCGAAGCAGAACGAGTTTGACAAACTCTTCCTCGGTGCCGCCATGAACGCCGGCCGCGAAGAGGCGGCGGAGGAGGACCTTCTGGAAGCTGGTGCTCTCAGCACCTTCGTGGCGAAGCACGCTGCGCCGGTCTTCCAAGGCTTCGGCGGTGGCGGCCTCGGCGGAGAGCAGGACAACGCAGATGACGAGGACGAGTACGACAACATGGTGCTCGATTTCCAGGCGGATGGCAAGCTGCGCATCATCAGCAAGGAGCAGCGGCGGCTGGAGGAGGCGCAGAGTGCGCGGCAGTCCATGGCGGACCGCCTGCTGCGCCGCAGCAACGGACTCGTGACGGCGTCGACGCTGAACGACGACGCACACGCGCGGCCTGGCAAGCGGTCCCGTGCCGAGGACGAGGACTTTGAGAACGAGGAGCTGGCGCTGCGTTACGGCAATCGCGGCACCGACGACGCGGCGAAGAAGGCGACGGAGGCGTACAAGGCCGGCAGGGGCGGCTCTGCGGCAGTGGTGGGGCCGAGCGCGCTGCAGGTGTCGCGGCTGCGGGACCAGAAGGCGGCAAACCGCGAGCTGAAGCGGCAGCGGGTGGAGGAGGACATCCGCAAGGGTGACGAGTTCCGTGGCACGGGCGACGGTGATGTGAAGCGTGGTAACGTGGAGCCTTTCGCCTACGTGCCGCTGAACCGTCGTTACATGAACCGCCGCAACGCCCGCCACGCCGTGCACCGCTTTGAGGCTGTGGCGAACAAGCACCTCAAGGGTAACAAGGCGAAGCAGGCGAAGGAGGCGAAGGGGAAGTGAGGCTACTCGCGATGGGAGTGTCGTGCACCCACGCACGCATCAGACCTGCTCCTCTGCGCGCCACTCTCCTAAACAGCGGATTCTACTCTCTATTAACACGAATAATACTAACTTGTTTCTGTTCTCTACATACTACGTATTTTTGAGTATGCTTGTCCTGCAAGAGGTGTTTTTGTTGAGTTTGCTTTTTTTTTCTCTAGTGCGAGTCTTTTTTTTGTTGTTGTCTACGTGTTTGTTTCATTAAACGATAATGTATACGTATAACTCCAGTATTTTAAAAAGGAAGAGATGAAAAAGAAACATCGTTGAAGCTTCAAAGAAAGCAATGATCAATGACGCACAAGCAGGGAGAGCGGGTGAGTATCCAAAACGAAAGTGGTGCCAACTGAAGCGAGCTGTACTTCACGGATTCTCACCCTAAATATAATCGAGCCAACAAGGACGCTCATTAGGATGCACTCGTTAAAACGATCAAAACGCCCTATCTGGGTGAACTGCGCATTCAAGCGAACGCTCTCTGGTTGCGTAGATTCTTTTACGTTTCGAATTGTCCTGACACGTGTTGGCTCAGCTTGCTGGTTCAACGCTCTAGAATGGTAAAAGACAGGAAAAGGCTCAACACGCGTTACCATCATCGCCCATTCTCTGCGCGGACACCGCCTTCTCTTTAC
>AUXI01000641.1:0-14542 GCA_000482105.1 Crithidia acanthocephali | reverse complement strand
AAGCAAAAAAATACATACGTGAGAAGATGGCGTTGGGAGTCGTAGCAAGTCAAGTGAGGAAGTGACAGTTTGCCACTCACATAACTTTTTCTTCAGGCTGGTTTCATTTGAGCTAAGAAGCGAGTCTCCATTCTACCAAACCGCAGCGCTTCAATATTCAAAAAGCACTTTTCAAGATAAACCAAGAAAACCAAAGGAAGAGGCAAACCACCGTGGCAACTCTGCGTGTCTTGAAAACAAAACTTTTTTTTGTGGCACCGCTATGTCTCCATAATCGCTTCCCTCGACACTTTTCATCCTCTAAGACAGCCAAGCAGAGCACACGACCACCTCCATAAAAACTGAAACGCCTCTGAGTGCTCTCATAACCCTTCGCCCTACTGTAATGGAGGAAAAGGAGCACAGGTTGGTGGAAAAAACAGCTGAGCTGGTAGAGCAGAAATGACAAAGCGACAACAGGCCGAAATGCACCGTTTACCTTTTTTTTTTTTACAGACACTCAACGAAGACGCGGAGAGCTCTGAAGGAGCAAAACCGAACCGAGGAAACGTTTAATAAACTCGCTAAAAGAAAACTTGAGGAAACGCTGGGCAGTCGAACAAAAACCGAGCAGGTGTCCTTTTGGCACCTCATATGTGGCCTAGACGACCGCCCCCGGGCTTTCAAAAGACACCCCTAGCAACGCTTGCTTAAATCAAAGAGATTATCAGTGATCGTTGGTTTCCTAGTTTTGCTTTCTTCGAGTTGCTACTCCACTTCTTTTAAAAAAAAAAGACCTTTTTAATACGAAAACCAAAGCCAACGAAGTAAGTGAGTGGAATGAGGAGAAGCACTTTTGAGATCCCCACAATTTCCGGAATTCCAGTGGTGAAGAAAAGCGTGGGTTGGGTGTGCTAAAGGTGTCAAATGCTGTGCGACGTGAACGCTCACTGGTCCCTTTTCTGTCTCTCTTCTGTTTTCCCCCTCTGCTTCAGGAGCAATCTTTTCTGAAGAAGCCCGTGTTTAAGTTAAAAAAAGAAAAAAAAAGTATATGAGTACTTTCGCTTTCTGTGCTATCGAAGGAAGAGGAAAAGGGTTGAGGGAGATATGAGGTGGAATTGGTGCTAACCATTTCATCGAATTGGAACCGCAGATAGTTTAACATAAAGTTTCTGCGATCTCCAGCGCCACAGCTTTACTTCTTCCTCGTGGCTATCTCAATCTCTCTACTACGTCTTTTGCGTGCTTTATTCTTGCCTTTTGCTTTACTTACGAGAACAATTACCTGCGAGGTGCATGGATCCCCTATCCTTTACCGAGTACCAGCAGCGGCTCTAAAGATAAAGGAAGAAGCAGATCGGGCAACTATAAATGAATAATAGTAATAATAATGAAAGAAGAAAAAAGAAAAAAGGAAAAAAAAGACAGAACAACCCACGATGAAAGAAGTGTGGTTGCCACTGACAATGAACAATAAAACAAAAGTAATTGGAATAAAAATCATTAATAAAAAAAATAAAAAAAACTAGGAATTATTACTTTCTTTAACAAGGAAAGGGCTCGCCTCGAAGCACTTCTTTTTGCGGTATGAAAAGGGAAAAGAAGAGATTCAGGGAAAGAGAGGACAGCAAACGTAATCATCACGCAGCATTCATCGTTTTGAGTACACTCCGTTCGTATTCTAAGACGAAATAGGACGTTTTCTTTATTTCCGACTATAATGCTGAAGAGTTTAACCTTTTTCTTTGCTACTCATCTGACAAACATTTTCATCGTTAATTCGATTTCATTTTTCATTGTATCGGCAACGTGACCAATAATCTTTTTATTTCATCTTCTGTGCATAGCTGCCCACCCTGCTTTCCCCTTTACCACCATATTCCACTTTAGGGAGTCGATGGTGATCATGAGACCTAGTGTCTAGTGAGTAAACTGCTCTCGGAAACTGCAGAAAGCAAGCAGCTGGAAAAGGTAGTGTTAAGTAAGAGAGGGAGCGAGAAAGTGGAGCATTCAGGAGAAAGGAAACGGCGCGATGCGCAAAGAATCCATTTCATTGCACGAGCAGCCTTTAAAAATTTACCTCTGATTGACAGCTGCGTTACAAACCCAGTCTCCATCACACCTTTCTCAAACCACTCCTTCCTCTCTTGGAAGGTAAGAGAACAAAACGAGTTATGCAAAACGAGCAGAGAAACTGAGGTAGCGAGAGCAGCAAAATAAAGAAGTCGATGGTGTGGAAGGCAAGGTGGAAGCAACAAATCGAATGAAACAGAGAAAACGAAGCAGATCGTAGCCGATTAAAGGAGAAGGAGCAACCCTTTCGGTTTCTTTGTTTCAAAAGCCCACATTCCTCTTCATTAAGCACCCAGCCGCAATTCAAGCACTGTTTGTCGAGATTCGAGTATAGGAAGGTCCTTTGGTGTTTTCTGCCCTTAGGGAGGCTAAAACATCCTTTAATGAAAGCATCTTATCTGTCTCCCAGGAGGCGGCTATGCGATGACAAAACAAAACAGAAAGAGAGTTTTCACAGAGCACACAAAACCAATTTTCGCAACAAGAGAAAAAAAGAGCAGCTAATTATACCAAACGAGAAGCACCGCCTTGCTCGCGGCCTCTACTCGTTTTTGCTGAGAGCATCATTGCGGCTCTGGTTAGCCGATAGGAACTAAGTGAAAAACTGCAAAGCGACACATCCACAGCCTTGAGCGAAGAACTAAGCCAGCAGCGTCAAATTAAGTCAAAAGAAAAAGAAAAGCGGCACAAGCTTTTCCTTACAAAGCAAACAGGCAATCAAGAGTGTTCTGTGGGGAAGAAAATCGTGTCATTTGTCCTCCAATGCAACAAAAGTGTCTACAACGTGTTGAATTCCAGAGACACTAGCCATTTTAACCGCGGGAGGCTTTACCTATCTGCCATAAAGGTTGCTTTTTTTTTGCTCGTGTTTTGGTAAAGAAGCCACAAAGCCGGAGTGTTATCAGAAAATAACACCTGCTCTTGACGAAAAAAAAAGCCAGAAAAACCGGACAGGTACCCGTCTGTCTATTGCGTGAAGAGTTTTCAAGACTTACGGCAGAAGAGGTGTTTTCTCGAGGCTTCTGTCGTTTGCAAGGCTTTTCAAAAGATGTTACTTGCAAATAGACCTCCTATTCTCGTCGAAAAGCTTCCTCTCAGCAGCAAGCAGGAGGAGTATCGTGGCTCTTTGCTGACATCAATCGTTTCCATCGTACTATCTGCAACAAATGCTAAAAACAACGAGCTTAAAAGTCGCAGAGCTTGCTCGGAAGGGAAGCGCGGCGGCGGAGCCAAGTACTTTTTCAGACACAAGCAACGCAGGTGCTGCAATGTGTTGATTCTTTACAGTCGTTGAGTAGAGGCCAGTATGCTAGGATATAGCACCTCCAGTAGCGACTGTGAAACCAACGGCGCTTTGCCTTTTTTTAAAGGAGGACTTCTGGTTTGGCGCCGCTGCTGCTTTGACTGAAAAGACAACCTTCGTAGGTGCTTCAGGAAAGGTCAGGCGGCATCTTACCTCATGAATATTACAAAAGCGAGCTGCTATTGACTTCTTGATATTTGCGAGGTGTTCTGCAGATTCTGTACGCGAGCTTCCCGTCGGCAAGCAGCCAAAGCTTAACTGAGTGTCCATGGAGTCTTTTTGATCTGGTAGGGAAATAAAGCCACTTTTAAAACGCTCAAAAGGATGCGCTTGGCATTGCAGGTGTTTTTATGCGAATCATCTAGAGAGTTGCTCAGAGGACTTTTTTTTTCTCCTAGCGCTACTGTTGTTTTCTTTTTTTTTCTCTGTAGGCGGCATTAGATCTTGCAGCTTGATAGTTTTCGTTTTCTCACAGCCATCGTTCTCTCACTGTGCTTATTAGAGAACTAGGAGGTGTCGCAAAGGCGTACGTGAAGCCTCGAATTTAGCTATTAAAAGAAAAGGGAGATCAGCTCTCCTGTTCGTTAGAGTGAAAGGTGTTCTCGCGTTGAAATCGGCTTTGTTCTTTTCTAACTACCGTTTTCTAGGAACAGTGTGTTGCTCCATGTGCGGTTGCCGAGAGAAGACGAGTCTTGAGAAACGTGTTCCGCCTGCTCTCTCAACTAATAGCAGAGCGGTTGCAGCGGTCATGTGGGATCTTTACTTTGCATGGTGAGAAAAGCCGCGTTAGTTTACATGAGGTCGCTTTTTTCTGAAGGAGGCGCCCGCTGGGCACTTGTTCTGTTTTCAAACGGCGCCTCACGAAAAGTGGAGTTCGAGATTGTGTCAAAAGGATCGCTTTGCGTTGTGTCTTCTGGTCCACGCGGATTTTTATTTCCAGCGTTTTCCGAGTTGCTTTCCCGTGTTGTAAGAAAGAGGTTGTCTCTCCGTTTTCGTTTTCACGAGCGAGTGGCGACATTGGTAGTTGCTGCTGTGGTTTTAAACAGAGGCGTTCTTCTCCTTGTCCAACTTTCTGAATGGCTTCTAAGGGAGTCTACGGCTTGTATCACTCCTTTGCTTTTGTACTTGTTGTGGTAAATGAGACAAGGCTTTTTTCTTATTTATACTTCGTCGCAGATCTTTGTGGTCTTTGCGCTTGAGGTGATCTTTGGGAGGAAGGTGACGGCTTGCGTCAGCTCAACTCTGTTGTAGTAAAGCAACAATTAATTGGAGACGAAGAGCGACGAAATGTAGCAGAAGTGCGTTTTATTAAGACGGTAGAGTCGGAGCTAAGGCCTCACCACTCGATGTCTGGCGTCTGTTTTCTCTGTCTTTTTTTTTTAAAAGTGAAGGACAAGTCAAAAGCGCTTTCTTCTCTTCTCTCCAAAATACCTTTTTGTTTCCTCCCACACCTTGCGGTGCATAAAAGTCGGCAGCACCGTAGCGCAGTGGAAGCGCGATGGGCTCATAACCCATAGGTCGTTGGATCGAAACCAATCGGTGCTATACTTTTTGGCGTTTTGGATCTTGTGTTGTCGATGAGGAAGTTGATTTGCGGATTCGTCGAGGCAAGATGGTCGAGTGGTCCAAGACGTCACGTTCAGGTCGTGATCTCCCCTGGAGGCGTGGGTTCAAACCCCACTCTTGTCACACTTTTTTCGCGACGCCAACATCCTCTCGCCAAAGGAGAGGCCTATCAACGATTAGGAAAGATGTGAGCAAGAACCGAGTAGTCTTCGACAAATGGGTGTTTGGACGTTTTGAGTGGGTTGGGGAAGCGAAGAAAAAAAGAGCAACAGAAGGGAGAAGAGCAACTATGAATCAAACCATCGCAGAGGAGATGCACTTTTCTTTTCAGAATAGACGGCTGTGCGTATCATCAAAAGGAAAGGCGTTGCTTGGCTCATCAAGTCAACGATGCTTGACGTCAATGCGCTGCGCCGTTGGGCTTCGCGTCGCCGATCCAGCCTCACCCGCTTTGAGTGCGCGTGGCAATGAAAAAGCACCCTCAGCTCAGCTGTCGATTGCTTCTCGCGGACGGTGTGCGTGTGTGCAGCTGTCGGCTCTCTTTGCCAGGCAAAAAGCAGCTTGGGCTTCTCACTCTTTCCATGGTGTCTTTCTCCTCGTTTATGCAAGTCATCTGCCATGGTCACAGTTTCTCTTAAGAAAAACCTAAAACAAGCCAAGGCGGCGGCCACCAGGACCACGACGCCGCCTACATCAAAAAATAAAAGAAGAAGAGTTTCCACGCATTCACACTAGCAGCTCGTTCCTCCTCCTCGCCCGTTGTGGACACAACTGACTTTCACGGGTGACCCGCCGTCGTCCAACGACGCAACAACGCACGCCAGCAGACACGCTCCTGCGCACGGAGCGGCAGAAAGCAACAAAAACAATCAACGTGGCAAGAAGAAACAGAACTGGAATATCGGAAAAAGAAGAAAAAAAAGTACAGGGACCTCTGAATGGCGATAAGGATAAAGGGAAGAGGAAATCAGTGCGGCCGGGAGCACACGTGGACAACGCACATACACACACAGACACAGACATACTGAGGACTGGTGTAGCGCTTGGGGGAGGCTACAACACTCCCCCGTTACAGAAAGAGAAAGAAGACAGTACAGTACGGAACAAACCAAGAAAAAAAAAGAAAGCATACCCTGTAGACTTAAGAGACAACCCTCACCCGGGAAGAAAGCAATACGGTATGTTCATCTCTACGAAGGTATGTACATCACCAAACAACACTAACCAAACGAAAGGAATAAGGAGAGGATAAAGCGACGCCGTTGTCGAGCTCGCAAGAGCACCGGCAGCGGACGGTGGACAGGATTCAATGACTAACTAACTCTGCTCACTTCTTGATGCCGCTGAGGTCCAGCGGGGCCACGTAGGGGTGCGGCGTGCTCTTCGTCAGCACATTATTGTCCGAGTCGGAGTCGGAGTCCGAGTCCGAGTGCCGCTCCGGCGGTGCGCTGATGCGGGGTGCGCTATCCGTCACCTCGTCCACCTCGTCCGCCGCTTCGTCCAGGTCGCTCGTCGCGTCCACGTCCACCACCTCCGACTGACCGCGCGTATCGGCGACGTCCTCGGCGAACGGCTCGTGGCTGATATCACGGCTGCGCTCCGGCAGCGGCGTGACGGCGGCCTCCGCTGGCGCCGGCGGCGGCACCTGCAGCTCCGTCTGCGGCTCCGGCTTCGAGGCCTTTGGAGCCGGCGCCGGGGCAGGGACGGGCGAGTCCCGCTGGACGTTCTCCTCCGGCACCGCGCGCGGCCCGGGACCGAGCGGCAGCGGCACGGGCGGCGTGGAGGCACCGACGGGCTTCTTCGCCGCCGCCTGCGCGGACGGCCGCCGTGCCGCGACGTGCGCCGGCGCACCGCTGTCCGCGTAGCCGTTGGCAGCCGTCTTTGTCGCCGGCACCTTCGTGGTGGTGCCTGCGGGTGCCGCCGTCGTCCGCTTCGCCACGTAGCTCGCGTGCTGCGGCGGGACGTTGCTACCGGCCCTCGCGCGATTCGCCGAGAGCTCGCGCGACTGGCTCGTGCTGTCCATGTTCGTCTGGAGGTTGCGGTAGTAGGCGCTGTAGGTGGTGTGCGCCGGTGGGCGGTGCACGCGGCGGCGCGGCAGGGACTTGTTGCGCTCCGCCTCCTGCTCGATGCGGCGCTGCTCCGCACGCTGGTCGCGCTTCTCCTGCTGCACGGCGGCGTCGTTGTACAGCCGCTCCCAGAAGGGCCGCGAGCCGCCGTGGCTCGTCGAGGTCGCCGCGGCGCCACTGCGGGTCGGCGGCGGGCCGACCGTCTTCGCACGCGGCTTCGCGGCACTCGGGTTGGTGGTGGCGGACTTCCTCGGTGGCGGGCGGACCGCAGGGGCCGCACTGCGGGTCACGGCGCTGCGGGGCTGCGCGGCAGCCGGCGGGGGCGGCGCCACCTGCTTCGGCGACTTCACCTTCGAAGACTTCACCGGACGGGACGGCGCAGGGGTCTTGACGTTGCGGCTGCCACCTGGCGCTGCTGCTGGTGCTGCGGCGGGCTTCGCGGTGGAGGTGCGGCCAGCGCCGGAGGCACGCGGCACGGTGGCGGCCCGCTGCTTCCTCTGGTACGACGGGCGGCGGTGCATGAGCGGCCCGCTGCGGTGGTACTCCTCCAGCTCGCGGCGAATGCGCTCCTTCAGCTCGTCGATGGAGGTGTCCTGCGCGCGGTCGTTGTCGTCCACGCCCTCCTCGAAGTTCGGCACGCGACCGCCTTCCTTCTTGATCTCCTGGATCTGCCGTGCGCGGGCCGAGGCCGAAAGCTCCTCCTCGTCCTTCTTCGACTTGGACAGGCGGCGCGTGGCGGAATGGTGCGCAGGTGCGGTGCGAGCCCGCGTGGCGCTGCCAGACGGGCGGTGGCGGGTGCTGTCGTACGCGGTCTGGTAGGGGCTCTCCACCTCCCGCTTCGCACCGGCGTTCGTCTTGTGGTACGGCGAGGAGGTGGACGCAGCGGTGTCAGCCTCACGGCGCGGCGGCACCGGCGGGTGCGCTGCCGGCGATCGCTGGAATTCCGGCGCCGCCGCGTTGGCCGCGGAGCGTTTCTGCGGGGTGGAGTGGTAGGAGTGGTAGGCATGACCGTTGCTCTCACCGTGAGGGGCGGCCACGACGGCACCAGCGTCCGCCGGCTCTCCCCCTTCAGCGTCGTCGCCGTACAAAACGTGCTGGCCGCGGTTGAGGACATCCTCGATGCGGTTGAGCGACTCGCGAATCTCGTCCAGGTTCTCCTCGTTGGCTGTCCCGTTGCGGGCAGCAGGCGCGGTGGCAGCTTTCGTAGACATCACTGCCAGTTGTGCCTTTTATAAGATGAGCCACACACAAAAAAAGAGACTTTGGTTCTTCCTTCACGGGTCTGGCGTCCTTCACGAGGAGCTTCGACGCAGAAAAAGAGAACTACAGCTGTTCGGTATGGAAACAGGTGTACCAGGTGTTACGTTGAGAGACCAGAAAGTCGTTGAAGCACGCAGATAGGATACGGAATAACACAAGAAAAAACACTGAGATATAGTATAGTGATTTAGGTGCCGATCAGAGTCCCAGGGGAGTGCCGTCAATCGGTTGCCTTGTTGCAGAGAAGCAATAATTATGTCTGGACTCTTTTATGGTTACTCTTGACGCTAGGGAGCAAAGGCAGTAAACAGAGAACGTCTCTCTATATGAATCTTTATATGCTCGTACGCGCCACAAGACAAGAAAGAGAAGGAATGCTTCGTTAAGTGTCACAGTAGTGAATGTAAACTCAGCGAGAAGAGAAGAGTTAGGAGTTGAGGAAGAAAACGCGAAAAATGAACACAGAAAATAGAATCAAAGTAATACCAAATAGAAGAGCTGAGAAGCAGAACACAAGAAGAATTCGTCGCGTTCACCTTTTTTTTTATTATAAAAAATCTGGGATGAAGATGAGAAGCTAGGTTACGAAGTTGTTGGTGTGTCTGCCTATACAGCAAAGAGGGGAAACGAAGTTGCGAGAAACAGGAAGAGCGTTTTACATGCGCAGTTCAAGTTTTTGTTTTTTTAAAAGGCTTTTCGCTTGTGTCTGGGTGCGTGTTTTGAAGGTGGAGCAGTTTGCAAATACACACACAAAAAGGAGATGACAAGCACACGTTACAAGAATCACTCAAACTGAGAAACAGTCGCGGTTATAGAGCCACAAGCTTACAAATTCTATAAAACAGGATGTGAGCAGCTAGAGAACCTCGTCGTAGATTGGAAATTGCTGGACAGGTAGATTTGCGCGCAATCCAGTAAGAGGTAAAGCGCAGCAGGTTAGGGAGGAGGAGAGTAAATGTTGTGTAAGACGGGTGTTTGAGCCATTATAAGGTGCCTAAGTTCAGCTCCATCTAGATGATCGTGGCTGTGCATGCTGTCGTAAAAAAAAAAAACGAAAGCGAGAATCCGACTTCGCCGGACCTCCTTCAGTGCATTAGTTTTTTTTTTTTTTTTGGCCGACTTTTACAGGTCGGCCCATGTGGAAGATCCCTTTCTTTAGTGATCATTTTGCTTCGCAAAGATGAGTGCTTAACAATTGAAACCCGGTTGCAACGCAGACACCTAAGATGAAGACAGAAGGAGAAGAAAAGCACCCGGGGTGAAGAAACGGAGTTTGGTGTAAACGAAACCACAAACAGATAACAAGCGTAGGATGGCGCGAGAGAGTTCCGACCGACTCTCCGCTTCCCCTGACGCAATAGAAGAAAAAAAAAAGAGAAAAAGCAAGCCACAAAACTCGTGTTTTGCCTGTGAAGAGCAAAAAAAAAACAACAACAACCATATACTCCTAAAGATTCACAAGTCACTTGTTAAACACGTTCGTGCAGTTCCGCAGCAGCGGGACGTCTTCTTGAAACTTCGACAGCCGCACCTGCACCTTGTCCACTGCCAGCTCCAGCTGGTACTTCTCGAATTCATGCACCGCCTGCGCGGGAGACACGCCACCCGACTCGCGTGCCTTCGCGGCGATTGCCGCCACCTCCTTGTCGTACTGAGCATTGTACGCCGTGGTCAGCTCGCGCACCTGGTCCAGCGTGAGTGGGCTCGCGGTGGCGTCCGCCGCGTCGACGGCTTGCAGAACGCGCGCACGCACGTACGCACGGCGTGGGCTGCGAATGCCAAGCTCCTCGCACAGGTCCAGGAGTCCGGCAGCGTAGACCGGCTCCCGTCCTCGCTCCCCGTGATGCGGCGAGGCGGCGCCGTCTGCAGCGTCCTCCTTCGATGCGACACGTGACGCCGTCGCCGCCCCGCCACCGGCGCGGACTTCGTACTCCCCGCTCTCGTCTGGTGGACGCTGCAGACTCTTCACGTCGTTCACAAACTTGGCCGCGTTGTCGCCGCCGATGCAGCCGGCGAGGGTCTGGAACCACAACTTCTCCCGCTCCACTGCACGGGCGGCGTCGGCCTTGCGGCGCAGGCTGGCGCGGTTCGCTGCGCCGTCCGTCGTGCTGTGCATGCGGACCTCGCCCTTCACCTCCACCGTCGACATCCGCTGTGACGCTCTCTTGTCCGTGCCGTGCATCTCCTCCGCGAAAAGCTGACGCAGGTGGTGGTCGCGTGGGGCAGGAGTCAACGCAGCCGCCCGCGGCAGCCGAGGGCGTACAAGGGCATCCGGGTACTTGGACAACATCGCCGCCATCGACGGCACGGCACCCACCGGCGGCTCCGCAGCGACACCAGAGGGACTCGCGGATGCCATGGCGACCCGCAGTGCACGTCGACCTTGCGAGGTGGAGGTGATCCAGCGCACCTTCGCCTCACGCGGCATCCGCGTCCACGCCTCCGCCACCTCAGCCGACAGCGCTGCCGCACCGTCCTCTGCGCTGGACAGCCGCAGCGCACTCGTGTGGGGACGGAAGGCGGCCGGCGTGGCGGTGGGCACTGCGGCGGCGGTTGTTGAGTTCTCCGCTGCGTCACCCATAATGCGTGCCCAGTCCACCGCGGAGTACGCGTACGGCCGCTGCGCGGCGGCGTCGTCGTCGTGTTGGTGGGCGAGGTGCGTGAGCAGCGCGGACCTACCGTACGCAACGGCGAGCTGCATCGCCTGCTCTGCCGATGACGGTGACGCAGACGTCAGTTGGGTTTGACGCGTCGCGTCACCCACCAGTCCAGTGCACAGTGCAGCGTTGCGTGTGTGCAGCGGCGGAGGGAGAGGCGAGGGAGTTTGGTTGCGGTGCTGCCGCGAGCGCAGAAGCGCCTCCGTGAGCCGCCGCGCAGTTTGTGTTTCTTTTGCGATGGGTGCCTCCGCTGCCGTCGCGGCAGTCTGCACGGCCGAGGAACCTTTTGGAGAGGCAGAAGGCAGCGGTGATGCTGCTGCGGCAACGGGTCGCATCGGGACGTACATGCGCACCGCCCGCGCAGCACAGGACGACGTCGCCTTCATTTTCCTGACGTGTCGAGTTGACTTAACTGAGATACGGACGCCAACTAGGCTCTATGGCGTGCACACCACCTTGGCTGTTGTGAGGCACGTGAACCTGGTATGAAGCTAGTAGTAGAATAGTAAAGAACGAAAAAAAAGATCAGTGGCCGAAAAGGAAGAATCACCACGGATTGGAACGATCCACACCACCAACAGAACACCAAAACAAGCAAGGGAAATAGCACGAAAACAAAGCAAACAATGACGATTTTGGATTTCTTGCTTCCTTTTTTATCGCTCCCTCTCTCTATGTGTATGTCTTTATGAAGATTTGTCTAACGAAAACGGACTCACACTGTCACGTTGCGACACCGTTGACCGTGATGGTGACAGTATACTTGTCTACACAACAGGCAGATGACAACGCCACTTGACTCGGAAAGTTGGTCAGGCGTGGACCACAGCTTACGTTTTCTATGAGAGACCAACGGGAGGTGCCACAGTTCTTGCAGCCTACCGGAAGAGGCGAGTACGCTATCAGTGAAGCAGAAAAAAAAAAGCTCTATACGAGAGCACGCACACACACACACACACACACTATGCAGTGTTGCTTACAGATACAAGCTTATCGAGTAATAGAATTGTTTTCACTTACTACGCTGAGAAGCGGATGGATGAAAGACGGCAGGAACACTTGCTTTGTATGTGTGAGACGTACTATTGAGGGATCGTCAGGCACGGGATGTGACGAGTACTTTTGGAAAGAGAGGTGTTAGGAAATGTTGGAGAGCGAGAGAGATGGATAACACAGAGAAAAACTCTTTTTGTGAGACGGAAGCCTTGCCGTGGATAGCAAACGCTGTCCCACCGTCGTAGTAGCATGAAGATGAATCGAAGCCTCCGTGCAGCAGCAGCAGCAGAAAAAGCTCCACGATGCCACACACCCCGTGTACTAATAAAGCCGAGAA
This sequence comes from Crithidia acanthocephali, assembly GCA_000482105.1. Classification (NCBI taxonomy): domain Eukaryota; phylum Euglenozoa; class Kinetoplastea; order Trypanosomatida; family Trypanosomatidae; genus Crithidia; species Crithidia acanthocephali. Next base: position 2,305 of record AUXI01000641.1, on the reverse strand, counting down.
AGTCCAGGTTTAGTAGCTTCATAAACAGCAAAGTGCATGTGCCATCACACAGGCAAGAGGAGGAAGAAGAAAAGACACACAACAGCGACAACAACAACGACAACAACAGCAACAAAAGCACATACGGGTGCTACATGGTCAACCACATTCACAGGTGTCGGTGCGAAAAGGCACGACCACACCTTTGCAGAAGGGCGGAATGTATCAGTAAAAATCGCGGCCGATGCGACGACGGTTCCCACCGACACCCCCACCCGCTCCACCACCGTTAAAGCGGCCATGGCCACCGCCATCCGCGTCACGGCGCGGCCGACGGCGCATGCCATCCGCACCACCACCACCACCACCACCACCACCACCGAAGCCGCCGCGGCCCCTGCGTGCGTCGTGTCCGCGTTGCTGCGTGTTCAGCGGGCAGTCCCGCACTGTGTGGCCCTCCTGGTTGCACAGGAAACAGCGCCGCCGTGCCCCGCGGCCCCGCACGCCGTCCTCCAACGCGCTGATCGGCTGCCCGGGCTCCTGAATCTCGCCCAGCATCTTGTGCAACACGCTGTGCTGCGGACCGGGGCAGTCCGGGGCTAGGTGGCCAGGGTCCAGGCACCCGGCACGGTAGCAGGTCGCGGTCCGGTTGAAGGTCGGGTCATCCGCGCGCTCGACAATCATCTTTGCCAGGATGCGCTTCGACACGGCATCGCGGTCGTAGCGCTCCTGAATCGGGTGGCCCAGCGGACAGCGTGGGCCGAGAGGGCAGAAGCCGGCGAGGTAGTAGGGGCAGGCGCTCTCCCGCGTGACGTGGCGCAGGCGGCAGTTGGGGCCGAGTGGGCAGAAGCCGCGGCGGTAGGCGGCACACTCCGCCTGCGACTCATTAGGCTTCGAGTGCAGGAAGGGGCACTCTGGGTTGGTGCACTCGCCAACGCGCTCGAAGAAGGCGCACTGCGGAACGTAGCGGTTGTCGTACTCGTGCAGGTAGAGGCAGTTGTCCCCGTTGACGCACGCACCACGCAGCCAGTGCTTGCATACTTTGGTCTGCACGGTGCGGTAGGACGAGAGAACGTGGCGCTGCGGACACGCGTCGCCGAGGCGGCAGCGGCCGTGCTGGAAGTCCTGGCAGATTTCTAACTTCTTCTCCGTGTGCGGCAGCTCTGGCGGGAGCGTGTCCTCGAAGTCGAAGTGCGTCCCCGCGGCATCGTCGGCGAGCATTGTTGCGAGTTGATCGTGCGCGACTGTGGAGCTGCGATGAATTTTTTTCTTTGGCAACCAACAAATGGTGCTATGCTGTCTTGCCCTTTCGGAATTCGAACGACGAGGACAGTGCTGAAAAAACGAAGCGAGAACGAAGGAGAAGGGGATGAAGGCGAAAGCGAGAGTGGTGTACGAGACTCAAACCAGGTCGTTGATGAGATGACTAAAAAGCTCGCAACTGTTCTGCGTAAACTGGAGTTCACAGCAAAAGGATGATGTAGCATGTCTTACAAAACAGCAACTAAAAAAAAAAGAACTCCGCTGGTTGTAAAAGCAACCGGAAGGAAACGGTCATTTTTCACGCCAGCTGTATTGATGTGTAGAATGGCTTTGTCTGGGTGCCTTTGTTTTTCCTCTCTTCTTTGTGAAAACAATAAAAAAGCGCCGTAAACAAATCTGTGGTCCCTGGAAAACAAAAAAGAAGGAGGTTTCTGCACACGGCCTTCACTGCCCATCGCTCCCCATGTCCACGGCGGGAGACGCGTCCGTGTTGACGGAGGCAGTGCCATCGCGGAACGGACGGTCGAAAGCCAGCGTTGGGCTCTGGGTGAAGTAGTGGTGGAAAAACACGCCCAGCTGCAGCGTGCGACGAGACGCGGAGTAGAAGAGGCGGTCATCCACCTGCCTCCGACTCAGCTCTCGACGCAGGGCGAGCAGCGCCGCAGCTGCATTGTCAGGCTCGCTGCACGCAACCTGCGCGTCGTCGTCAGAGGCAAGGAGATCCGCCACCACCACCACACTGGGTGAGGAGGCGGCCGCCGCGTCGGGGTATCGACAGACACTGCGAATCGCTTCGCACAGCGCCGCGCTCACGCCATCGCGTTGCGCGTCGGGAAGGCGGCCCTCGCTGTCAAACGCAATCTCTTCCTCTGTCAACACGCCCAACGCAGCGCGCGTTGCACTCTCGAGTGGGGGATGGGCAAGCGCACCGTGCAGCTCCTTGATCCGCTCTTCGGATAGCCGTGCAAAGTGGGCGTGAATCTCCGTCGCCGTGTGGTTCACATTGCCAAGGTGGCAGTCTCGTTGCTCCAAGTAGGGGACCACAACATCCTCGATGTACCGG
>AUXI01000640.1:0-14641 GCA_000482105.1 Crithidia acanthocephali | reverse complement strand
CCGCAAACACACACCACATGCACATTGCGAGCGCGTGTCTACATGATGTTCAATACGACAATCTATTGAAGAAAACCGAATGACCGGCATGTGGAAAATGTACTTAATGCACTTTACTGAACGACCGCGCTGGTGCTGCGTGCTGGTGTTGTGTGGGTACCGGCTGGGGAGGTGGACGCACGGCGCGGCCTGCGTTGTGTGGTGCGGAGGCGTGGCGAGGGAGGGGGAGGCGGAAGGGTGATGAGCAATGAGAACAAGCATATATCCGACTGCGCTGCGCTGCGGCTCTGCCGTGGTGCGCCACCATGAGATGTAAACTCTAGTCCTTGAAATCTGATCCGTCTCTCCTTGCGTGGCCCTGCTGCGCGTGTGGATGTGTGCATGGTGTGTGCATGGTGTGTGTGTGGTGCTGTGTGGTGCTGTGTGGTGGGGACACGCGCGCGTGCTGTGAGGCGACACGTGATGCATATTCAATGGAGAAATTTGCTAGCACAAGCTGGGATGAGCGTGTCGAGACGTGAGTGGACCGCACGAGATCAAAAACAATACAAAGATAGGTAACTGTTGAAAGACGACTGTTGTTTACTTGACTTCTTTCGAATCAGAGTCGTGCAACGAGAACCAAATACCTTTCTCTTTGCTTTCTTCTCAATCTCCCCTGTTTCATATTTTCTCTCTGCTACTGTTCTCAGCGTGCTTTTACTTGTCTAACGACTGAAAGTGAAGAGCTTTGGGATCGCTTCGACTAACAGTTTTTTCAACGACTACGCATTTGTATTCATGTGCTCTCCGAAGACATCCGTACAGGTGTTCTCACAAAGCTAAACACAGATAATAATGACCACTCCGGAATCTGCTGCCGAAGAGGAGCTTGCTCTCCTTTTGGCAAAATACAAGCTGGATCGGAAGACGGGTCACGATCTGGTAGCAAAGGTCACGGGTTCTGGCAAGAGGGCCACTAGCAAGGACGCCGCTTCGATCTCGGCCAGGCAAATTGAGATGCCGCGCTGCTCGCGGAAAGGAGTGGAGAAGGAATGCTCCGCGTTTTGGGACCGACACGACGCAGTCACCGACGAGGAGAAAAAAAGACGTTTTGAGATGCTTGCCAAGCAGCGGCAGGTGCCACCGATAGTGGTGTTGGTGATGCTGTATCTCCTGTACACGCCTGACAAGGAGTTCGGCAGGAGCTGCCTCACGTATCTTTTCGCGTACGGTCCAGCGGACAAAATGGTTCAATACCACAACTATCAGGTATTCCGGACATTGAGCATCCCAGAACAGGCACTGTTTGGCGAGGTCCTGGAGAATTGCCCGGTACCGCTCTACCCAGCTTCACACGAATGGGCCACGATGAACGATGAACTGCGCAACATTACGCGCAAGTCACAGCTTTCAGGAGGAGGCGTTCGAACCGGATTGGGTGACTACAGCGACTGCTACGCGCCGGAACCTCTTGCAGTCCACGAGGGCGGGGCTTATGTTGAACCCGTCTACAACGCCCAAGGCGAGCAGATTGCTGCGATCGACGTGTCGCAGACGGAGAACTGTTTCGCACAGCTGCACACGGCGGTGACCAACTTGGGGAGCATGCTTGCGCAGAACGCGTCAGCCAACCGCGGCCGAGGCTCTGGACGTGGACGGGCCCAGGGCAGCAGCCGTGGAAGGAGCAGCTATCGTGGACGAGGCGGCGCCGCCCTCTAGAATTGCAGCGAGAAAGCTTCGCAGGCGTTTCGGGGAGAGGAGGGTATTGTAACTGCACCTCCAGGTGAACAAAACAGAGCGTGGCCATCATGAGAAGGCCGCAATCGTCGCTGTTGCGGAGTTGCTTGGCACACGACTCGTGGTCGATCCGCAAGGAAGGTCATATTCTCGAGAATGCCCATCTCGAATCCCAGTGAGCTGGTTGGGACGGCGCGGAGTCGCAGATGCTGATCGTCGACTGGTTGCCTATTGAGGCGTCTACAGCCTCATCGACCGCGGCCGCACGTGGGATTCGGACCTCCCGCATCTGGACCCACAAGTCAGCAGGATGATGCACGAGGTAGGCAACAAACTGGTTGCGAACCCGTGGTGGCAGATTATACCTGTGGTGCACACCGGGTGTGATGATGACCAGTACGACCGCATCGGCTTCACAGACGCTTCTGCTGAAGGTTGCGGGGGGGGGGGGGGCGGGGGCAATCTCTCGCTGGCGCGACGGGACAGCTTTCAAGTATCAGCAGCGCTGGGAGAGCGAGCTTCCAGCGGCCACCGAGAACGACGACATCGACGAAGCTACAGCAACAACAAGTCGTGGACCACGTACGCGCATCGATCCACTGTACTTCACCACGAAGCACTCCGGCTCATGCAGCGCCGTCGGCCATCCTCCGTTTGTTGCGGCTTCTTTACAGAAGGAACCCTCGTCCAAATCAACGGTGGGCAGTGGTGACAGAACACATTGCGATTGTACGTGCGCAGCGGCGCCAGAAAATAGGTATGGGGACATCAGCAGAGAGGATACGCGCTGAACCACCCTATTTCAATACACAAACGCGCTCTTCCACGAATGCAAAATCCAGGTAGTGTTCTTCTACTTGGTCGATGAGGTGAACCCGGCTGACGACTTCTCGCGCCAAAGCTGTTTGAAGAAGCGTACGCACCGCAAACCATCGAGTCACCAGCGAACTTGTTCGGAGTTCCTCGGCTGGAGAACACCTACTCGCCGCTTTGTGAGTGAAGACGTCATGGGCAGGAAGACAGAAAGGAAACGCAGACGCTAACTACGGGGTTCTGAGGTTAGAGGGCTAAACCACGACAGCTGACCACTAATCCATTGAACAAAAGCAACGCGTTGTGCAGTCCTAAAAATGTGTGGTCAGGCGGTAAAGCCAAGCGAGCAGCTTGCAAAACGACGCCCCTCCCTCGACGGCACGTTTGTTATTCAAAACCCTGATGTATCTTTCTTCTTTTCTACAACCCACACTCTTTTCTAAACAGATATCGACAACGGACGGAGTTGAGTATACTATATCTTTAAAAAAAAATAAGGGAACGGTGCAAAGAGTTTGGTGTTGTAGGTATGTCCTCCTCTTCTGCTTCCCTTTTGCCTCGTAATAATGTGTTAATTCAGCGTAATCAACCTAAAAAGAAAAGAAGAATGAATCTATGAATGTATGCAGATGTCGAAAGGAAAAGGAAACATCAGTGAATCACATTGCTGTGCATGCTGCGTTCCTTTTTGTTTTTTAAGTTGTTCAATAAGAAGTGTAATTTTCTGCGCGTCATGCGCCGACTCTGTGGGTGGGGAATCAACTTTTCGATCGACTGCCACATGGGTTTGATGATGCGCCTCATCTACTCCGTGTTTACACCTTTGGCGCCTTTTCCACTCTCTCTGTCCTCTCACCGTATCGTCTCTCTCTCTTCCATTCCCTTTCTGTCTGCTGTGCATGACAAGTGTCATCTGAAGCAGCTTGTATTGAAAACACACGTTATTGCGTGTGTGTGTGTGGCCGATTGGTGATTGCAAAACCCGATTTGGAGAGTGCTAGTGTTTGTCTTTTTGCAGAGTTTTGCCTCTCTCATAGAGCTGAGGAAACACTCCGCCAGTCTTCACATTAGCTCCCGACAGGCATTCCCTCTCTCCTTGGCCCGCCGTTCTCCAATAGCGACGCATTGTGTCCACTGTTTGCTTGAAATAGGCAACCATAGTTTCCACTACAACATACTCAAAATAGCGCTGTCCTGCGACGTCAATTTTTTTTTCCTTTTGCTAGTGCACCTTACCTCGCGTACCGGTCAATTGTAGAACTCTTTTTCCACCTTTCCTTCTCCCTTTGTCCTCTATTTATATAGATATCACTATCGCGGCGGATTCTGTACGCTCTTTTCCTTCTTCTTTTATTCATTGACTAAAAACTGCACACTCACACACACACACACACACACACTGCTGTTGTGTCTCTTACGCGTCGTTGCCAGGAACAAGCTTCTTTCCGTCGAATCTGTACTCTACTTTGACTTTCTCAACACTTTTCTCTCCCTTTTTTTTGATTTCTGCCTGAAGCTCACCGTTGCTGGTAGGTCTTTTTCGAAGACACAGATTTCTTTTCCCCTCTGTCACACGTCGCTTCCACCTGCTCTCATTACTTCTCGTTTCTCATCTTCCAGTGGTGTATCGCCGAGTTTTATTTTTATTTTTGCGAATTGTGGCCCAGAGGCGTAAACGCAAGCTTTTTTTTTGCTGTACCAACATTTTAGAGGGCCAACCTTGCACGCTTGAATTGCCTTGCTGACGTTATCAGAGACCTTTCACTGGCTGACATTCCGTTAAAGGTTCTTGTTGAGCTCTCGCCCCCATCTTTGTTCCTGGCTCGAAAGCATCGTTTTCGTTTTTCCTCAACTCTTTTTTCTGGTCAGCCACTGCTGCAGAGCGCACCTGTACAGGCTGCTACTGAAAATCCCGAACTCAGCCCTTTTTTCTTTTTTCCCAAAGTCGCATAGTCTTTGTCTCTCCTCCTCTCCTTCTAGTTGGATTCGTCTGTCGTGAGAAATTAAAACACTAAACACGTCACCGATGCCCTCAAGCGCAGAGAAGCCGCGGCTCGGAAAAAGAAGCCCCAACGCGTTTTCCATGGAATCCCCCTCCACGGCGCCGCGCCTCCACGGCGACGCCGCCACTTCTCCGTCTGCAGCGTCCCCCGCGGGTGGCAGCCTCCTTTACGCGCTGCTTCTGCGAACGGCGGTGGCGCGCGGCGGACCTGCGCGGGAGTCCGTCGAGCGTGCGTCGCACTCGCGCTCCGCCAGCTACGGCCACACCCCGCGCACCATCGTCGAGCTGGACGTCGTGGCGAGTGAGGCGTTGCAGGCGGAGGTGCGCAGGCTGCTGCCCTATCGAGGTGTGCTGGTAGAGAACGCGACGGCCACCACCCCTGCCACTGCCGATGCCGGGCTCCGGTCCAGCTTCTCCTCACCGCCCCCTGCCTCCCTCTCAAGCGGCCGTGAAGGCTTCGCGGCAGGGCGGCGGGAGTCCGCACCACCTCCAAAGCAGTGGCGTGCGGCGCTGGCAAAGCTCGCCGTGTTCGACAACGCCGCCGCCGCCAAGGAGGCGCCGTCGCCATCTGCCGGTGCGTCCACCGCGGCCCCACCCCTGTCGTCCTCCGCGGCGACGGACGCCAGTGCTGCCGCTGGACACCGCAAGAAGCTCCCCGCCTCCACCATCGTGGTGAAGAAGCGTCCGCCGCGCCGCATTGCCGACGCAGAGGCTGCAGCTGCCGCTGCCGCTGCCTGTGCGGTTGCCGCTGCAGTGGAGCCATCACTGACTACACCGCCCGCCGCCTCCCCTTCCGCCAAGCCCTCCTTGACGGACGAGGGGCGTGCCGCAGAGGAGAAACCGCATTTTACCGTCGTCGCCAGCCGCCAGGTACCCGCCGCCTTCGCACAGCTAAAGGCGCTGCTGGACGACTTCGCCGCAGCCGTGGAGCAGTGCCGCGTCGCACTGGAGGAGCAGAAGAGCGGTTCGATGGCGGCGTGGGAGGTGGGGAAGGGAGACGACGACGCACGCGAGCTCTCTGCCGGCGAGGACACCGCGATGCCCTATTCCCACTCGCGACGCAAGTCGCCAGGGCCGCGGCGGCGCGGCATGCATACGGTGCTGGTCGCCGACGTGCCACCGCGCAGCCACAGCGCGAATTTAGTGTCGGAGATGGTGTCGCCAAACTCCATGGTGGACATGCTGCGCTTCGACCAAGCCGGCGGTGCCCACCACCACAGCAGTCACAACAACACCAACGCCGTCAACAGCAACGGCTACGCCCCTCTGACCGGGCGGAGTATCAGCGTCGAGTCGCCGCGCGAGATTGGCGAGCAGAGTGTGTGCGGGGGCGGCGTGGAGGCAGCGGACTTACCACGTGGCATCGTGACCGTCGCCTACACCATCGCCAACCACCTCTACACCCTCTTCCACCCGGCAGTGACGGCGGCGGAGCTTGAGGAGGAGGCGGCGGCGCTGGAGGGCCAGGCGCGCAGTGACAGCCCGGCCCACCTGTCAGGGTCCATGCCGTTGCAGCAGCCGCGCCGCGCGCGGTCTGGCACCCTGCGCGATGAAAGCCGCTCCGTCAGCCCCACCTCCCGCACCTCGCACACAGCCTCGCCGCTGACGTGGCCGCGCACCGGTCGCAGGATGCCTGCGCGCGAGGTGGAGATGTCGGCGGAGCTCACGGAGCTGAAGGCGGCCACACACACGTACATCTGGGACCGCATCACCTCCCTGGTGGGAAGCATCTCCCTCGACGTCCAGGCCCCCAACGACAAAGCGGCGGAGGCGACGGAGAACAAGGAGGTGTACAAGGTTGCCGACACCGAGGAGCAGCGGAAGGCGCAGGTGTACGTGCAGCTGCCCTTTCTTATTTGGCTGTACGCCGCGAGCGGTCTGGCGACCGACGTCGTGCGCGCCTCGGAGGAGCCGAAGACGAGGGCCGGTACACCGCACACGCCGTCCTCGCCGCCGCTCACCCTCGCACACGTGCTGCCGACGGTGGACACGCTGGCGCGGCAGCTGCAGCGACGGCAGTACGAGCGGGTGCAGCCGACCGCCGAGACGCTCCTGTCGGCCAACACTTTCCTCGCCTTCACCGGCGTGAAGATGACGGAGAAGTCGATCATGGAGCGCCTCTTCCCCCTGCAGAGCGGCACCGCCGTGCATGACGTGCTCGCCTTCTCCACGCTGCAGTCCACCGCGTCGTTGCTGGGCCACGAGGGCGGCGACTTCACGGACCTCTCCGCCGCCACCACGGCGACCTTTAACCAGCTCGCCACCCTGGCCAGCACGACGACGGCCTCTGAGGTCCCTTTATCGCTGGAGGAGCTCGTGCTGGGGCCGAATGCGGTGGGGACGAGCAGCGCCAGCTTCATGGCCCGCGGTGGCAGCGGGGCGAGGGCGGGCGGGAGCCCGCTGCGACGCCTCCGTGGCGCCGTCCGCGGCAGCACTGCCTCGCCGCCGAGCGGAGTAGAGACGCAGCTTGGCCACGACCACACAGCTGACGTCTCGACGGTGGAGATGTATCTGAGCTGGCTGCGCGGGAAAGAGGAGGCGGCGGAGCGGGAGGCTGAGAAGGCGTCGGGTGGCGTGCCACACTCGAGGGAAAAAGACCGTGGCCAGCGGAGCACCACAGGTGGCGCTGCGGCACACATGGAGGGAGGGGAGCGCAGCGGAGCGGACTTCACCGCCGGCAGCAGTGCGAGCAGCAACGGCAGCAGTAGAGGCAGCAGCCGCAGCCGTAGCGCGGACAGCTGCGTGACGCAGCAGCAGCAAAACGAAGCCTTCCACCTCTCCTCGGTGCTGACATCGGCCGACCTCGCGCCGTGCGTGGCACGAGTGGAGCGCGAGCTGCACCAGGCACGTGGCGCGCTGCAGTTTGCCCGGAAGCTAGGCACCCTCTACGCGACACAGGACATGAACACGCTGCTGCCGCTGCTGCCGACCTTGTCGAAGGACGAGCGGAAGCAGACCTCACTGGCAAACCCACTCTCCGCACGGCTGGAGGGCGGCAGCGGCGTGCTGCGCGGCAGCTTCGACAGCTGGGCCGGGGCCGGGTCGCCGAACACGTTTGTCGGCAACTCGAGCCTCAGCGTGCCCAACAGCATGCGGCCGCTGCCGCCGGCCATGACGAGTCCACCGACGGCGGCAAATGCCACCGCGCTGCCGGGTGGACTGCCGCCGCTCATCGTGGCGCCGCTGCTACCCGGCGAGCGGCACTCGGGTCTGCCGGCGCTGCTGAGCTCACGCCGCGTGGCGAGCACCGCCTCGACCGCCACCCTCTTTCCCTCCCTCTCACCTCCGAGCATGGACCGCGAGTCGCTGATGGCGCACCTGCACACCTGCGCCGCGGCGATGCTGTCGCTGAGCGACCAGTTCTTTGTGAGCAGCGCACGCGCGCTTGAGGTGGCCTTCTCGCTCTGCATGGTGCTCCTCTCACACGTGATGGGCGAGGCCGTGCTGCGCGGCGAGCGCGGGGCGCCAGAGCCGGCAGCTGCCGCCGCGGCTCCGCCGAGCAGATTTGGCGAGGTGGGGCTGCCATCCGTGGTGGTCATCAAGAACCCGCCCTTTTCCATTTCCACGACTGGCGCGACCCCTGCTGTAACCACGGCAACCGCAGCGTCTGTGTCGGGGGCTGGGAAGGTCATCGCGGCGGACGCGTCGACGGTAGCGGTCAGGGCAGCCGGTGGGCCACTGCTCGACGTGCCGAAGCCGCGCCCGCTCTCCCTCGACCTCTCCCAGGTCTTCGGCTTCGGCAAAGGGCACCTGCGCTACCAGCACCAGTCCATGTACGTCCGCGAAACCTTAATCAGCGTTGCGCTGAGCGCGCTGCAGCACAAGGACGTGGTGATCACCCAGGAGCTGCTTCAGTACATCGCGCTGGACACGGCCATCTCGCATCACTACGCCCAGGTGCAGGAGCAGCAGGTTCAGCAGCAGCAGCAGCAGGGCCCGACGGTCACGTCCACCCTGACAAGAGTCAGCGGCGGGTCGCTGCGCAACGACGCCGGCACACCGGCGGCGTCGGCGACGATTCACAAATCGCGCAAAGCGGCGAAGGCGGCGGTGCGGCCGGTGGGCCGCGGCCTGACGTCTCTGCAGAACAACTCGGCCAGTTTCGTCAACGTCTGGTTTAGCAGCTTTGCCCACCTCGTCGACACCACGAAGCACCTCTTGAAAGGTGACCACAACACCCCCAGCTCACTCAAGGATGCCGTTTGGCACCTGGCGGGCTTGGCGCAGTACTTCCTCCTAACTCGCGCGCGCGGCTACGATGTGTACGGCGGACGCAGCCACCTCGCCGCCGCCTCGCAGCCCGTCTGCGTGGACGACTTGTCGGGTGTGCTGGCGTCTCACGCATCGCACCGTGGCGGCGCTGTTCGCAGCGGCCCAGGAGGGGCCAGCGGCGCGCTGGCGGGTGCGGCCGCCGCGGACCTCGTCGCCAGCCCCGCGCTGCAGCACTACATCAGCTCACAGCTGGTCGACCCGGCGGAGAAGGTGCTTGGCGTGCTCGTGTCCTTCATGGAGAGCATCGCCGAGGCGCTGACGGTGGACATGGACAGCGGCGCCGCGATGGAGCGGCAGCAAAAGGAAGGGGTGATGTTCGCGGACATGGTGAGCGAGGACGAAAATGCAGCTGCCGCAGCCAACGCGGTTGGGCCACCCGCCGACACGTCTGACTACCTCGGCAGCGCCTGCGACTCACTGAGTCAGATGAGCAGCGACGGCGGCGCTGCTGCTGGCGGCGCGGGCTGCGGCAGCGCGGCGAACCGGTCCGAGGTGCAGGAGGCGCAGACGTGCTGGATGGAGCTCGCCGTCCACTACTTTCTCGAGATTGTGGATGTGCTGTTGGATGTGTCACTGTACCTGCCCGAGAAGCCGCTTATCGTCTACCAGCTCACCGTCAGCGCGTCTCGTATGCCGTCGTTCACGTCGGAGGTGATGGACGTCATGATGACGGTTGGCGTGGCTGGGCCGCGCTCGCCTCCAATGACGACGGCCGACTTCCTGCCCGGCGGCTCCACGGCCATGGAGGAGGACGTCGCGGGGGGCTCGCCGCTGGAGCGCTTCCAGGCCTTCCTGAGCCGCTACACCTCCGTTGTCATGCAGTCCGCGGTGACACGATTCTCGGTGGAAGGGATAAACCTGCCGGCGTGGGTGGCCGCCGCGCACGGATCGCCGTCCAACACACCAGCCACGACGGGGATCGGCGACGAGTCGACGGCGGGCGGCGCGGCGCCGGCCCCGCGCACGTACCTCAGCTTGCTGCTCGCCTCCGTCGCGGCGTCGCTGACACCGGTGGGGTTGGAAGACATCGCGCTGTCCAGCGCGCGACCTGGAGCGGCGGCGCAAACGCAGCCGCAGCCTCCGCTGACCTCGCGATCCTCCGGCGTGCCTGTGAGCGCGCGCGCAGACGCGGCGGCTGCCCCAACCGGCGCCGCAGCCGCTGCCACGATGCGCAGCACCATGTGGTGGCCCAAGGCACGCTTCCAGCGCTACCCACACCTCGTCCGCATCATCGAGCACGCCCAGCTGCTCTGCCTCTACTTGAACACGACCACCGCCGCCGACGACGCCGGTCCGTCGGCGCCGATCCTGGCCTTCATGGAGCGCGCCAACAACGCGACAGGGCGTGATGCCGCGCCGTGCCTGCGGGTGAGTGCGGTGACGGCGCTGCTGAACACGTCGACCGGGCCGTGTGCGCAGCTGCTCTCCGTGCCCTACGCCTGCCCGCCTCTCACCGTGGAGGCGAACAGCTACGTGGCGAGCAGCATGCCGAACACGTCCCGCGAACGTCAGATGTTTCACTCGCCAATGGAGCAGCCGCAGGGCCGCTACTACGGTGCCGCCGCGGGGAGCCCCTCGAACCGGCTCGTGCTGTCAGACCGCGTGCTGCGCGAGGTGTGCGGTGGTTTGTGGATGCGGGTGGAGGTGCTGCAGCTGCTGCGCTTTGCCGCCGCGCCGCTCGACACGGACAACTTCGCCAACTTCACCGCCATGGCGGCCGGGGCGGCGTCGCGGGTGCGAGAAAAGTCAATGCAGTCGCACTACAAGGCGGTGGCCGCCATGAAGGCGAGCGCGGAGTCCGTTCTTCCCAAGAACTACGCCTCCACCTACGTGCGACTCCTCTTCCTCCGCTACGTCCAGGCCTTCTACGCGGACATGCAGGCTTTGGGGGCGACAGCCGGCGCGGCGGCCGGCGGCGGTAGTCCCGTCAGCGGCGCCGGTGCGTCTGTGTCAACGACGCAAGAGCACGCCCCGACGGACCGCGCCGAAAACGCGACGACGACGGCGGCGACGAGCCCCAGCCACGCCAACAGCAACAGCTACCGTCCACACTGGGCGGTGCACGCGGACCCGAACAACGGCGAGTCGACGACCCGCTCCGTCGTGTCACCGCGCATTACCGCGCCGCTGACGAGCCCGCTGCAGGACCTCAGCCGGCGGCTGTGGACGCAGTACTGCTACCAGCTGCTGTGGGCCCTCCGTGACTTGTGCTGGAACAGCACCGACGCCCACGAGACAGCCAACAACCTCTCCATCGCCTCCGTGTACGGGCGGCTGCTGCAGATGATCGGTGGGCGGCCCAACCACGAATCCTACGAGGACGACTACGACGAGGGCAGCGAGCACGAGGACGACGACGACGTGCTGGACGAGCCGGAGTTCGACCTGGGCGAGGCCGAGCTGGCCACCATCATCACCTTCGATCGATCACTGGCGCCGTACTGCACCACAAAGGACGGGAAACCGGAGGGCTTCGTCGACTTCGAGTCCGCCTCCACGGTGTCGGAGAGCAGCAGAGGTCAGTCCGCGACGCCCCCGCCGCCACCGCCGTTCGGCAACGCCACCGCTGCGCCGTCGATCGCCTCACGCGGCGTGGATGGCCGGGCCACGGCGTCCACGGTGACCTACAAAACAACCAGCCCTCCACCACCGGGCATCACCGGCTCGCCGACTGGCGGCACGGCGCAGGTGGCGGTCAACGTGAGCGAACTCACCACTCTGCAGAGCCTCGAGCTGCGGCACCACAACGAGCGCAGCTCGCTCTACTCCAGCGACGACAATCACACCCGCGGTGGCTCCACGCCGCCCGTGGCTGCGCCGCCGCCGCCGCCGCCGCCGGTGCTGCCGCAGCTGGCGCTGACGGGCCTGAAGCCGCCATTGTACTTCGCCAGCTCCGGCGACACCGCCGCGGCGCAGGAGGACGATTACTTCAAGGAGCAGTCGAAGCAGCGGCAGAAGGCGGAGGAGCTGGAGGAGCGCCAGCGCAACGTGGCGAGCGTGTCCGTGATGGACGCCAACTCGTACGTCTCCGACGCGGATGAGGAGGTGGACGACTTTGTCGAGGAGGAGTTGGAGGACTTCGAGCTCAGCTCCGGCTCCCCCAAGTCATCGCCACCGAACGGCAGCCTCATTACAGGGCAGGAGGGCACGGAGCTGTCGAGGCGCAGCCGGCCAACACAGTCAGGCAGCTTTTCGCGGGTAGGTGACGGTGCGAACAGCCACGCCGCCGCACCGAAGCCGCCAGCCTTCGCGATTCCAAAGCTGTCCCTCGGCAGCCTTGGCCCACCCCTCTACTTCACCTCCGCCGGAGACACGGGCGTGTTTGCCGAGGTGACCGCCGCTGCGTCGCCTCCGCGGGCGGCACCGGCGCCGGTGGTGCCCGCCTTGAACCTCAACGTCGCAGACACGAACAAAGCCGGAGATGCCTCACCCCGTCCCGCCAGGCACGCGGATCCGAATGAGCGTCCACCGCTGGGTACGAGGGCAGAGGAGACGCCTGCAGAGAAGACAAAGACGGCTTGGTCGCCGCCGCCGCCGCCGCCGCCCGTGCTGCCTTCCATCACCACCACCACGGTGGGAGGGTTTGCCCTGCCGAAGTTGTCCTTTGGGGCTCTTGGACCACCAATGTACTTCACCTCCACCGGTGACACGGGTGGCTTCATTGAAGCTCAGAATGCCGCCCCGCCGCCGCCGCCGCCACCACCGCCGGGCCCGCCGGCCACGATGACGGTGGGTGGGATGGCGCTGCCAAAGCTGTCTTTTGGGGCATTGGGGCCACCCATGTACTTCACCTCCTCCGGCGACACGGGCGGCTTTGTGGAGGCGCAGAACGCCACCAGTGCCAACGCCACCAATGCAAAGCGGCCACCACCCCCGGAGAAGACGTCAACGCCGGGGTTCAGCCGCAGCGAGTCGCAGATGTCCACCAACACGGCGCGCTTCCGCAGCGGGGCGGCGGCGCACGGAGTCCCACCCGTTGCGTCGTCGCCGGAGGGCGGCAGCACTCCCGCCGCCGCGGTGGCCGGCCGCTACCGCGACTTCAGCTCGTCGGACGACTTCGGTGGCAGCTCGTGGAGCTCCAGCTTCGGCGCCCGCGCGGCCACGCACAAGGACGAGGACGGCGGCAGCGAAGACACCGACAGCCGCGGCGGGGCGGGTGGAAGCCACGACGAGGACAGCGCGTCTTCCCTCGTGTCATCGGCGGTGCCGGACAGCGAGGTGGCGCCGCGGCTGTGCCTCCGCAAGAAGCGCACGCGGCGCAGCCCACGTCTCTCCATCACGCCGGTGGTGGCGCCGGTGGTGACGATGGAGCTGATTCTCTCGCTGTGCTCCATCATCCTTCAGCGTGGCAGCGGCATGATCCAGTACGGCTACACGGTGTCGTCGCTCACGCAGAAGCGGGTCCTGCCCGGCAAGTCGGCCTCGCAGCGGCGGTGGCTCAACTCAGGCAAGAACGTGGCCGGCTCCAACGCGTCCGGTGTTTTTCCCTCGAAGTCTGTCTTCGCCGGCGGTAACGTGAACGGCGGGCAGGGCGATCACTGGCGCTACACCCCTCAGCACAGCCCTTCCTCTTTTCACGTCATTCAGGCACTGCACAACTACCTCAAGGACCCGCGCAACGCCTTCGTCGTGGACCTGATGGAGGAATGGCTGCTGGACGAGTACGCCGCGATGGAGCGGACGCGGATGGAGCAGTTCGAGGTGGAGTACGGGCCGCAGCGGCGCGAGGGTCGCCTCCGTGCCCTGTCTCTTTCCTCCACGATGCGCAGCACCATGAACTCCACCACCACCGAGTCGACCACCCACTACGGCTCTGCCATGTCGAAGGGCCGCTTTGTGCTGCTGCGGTTGCTGCTGCCGCGGGCCATCACGCAACTCGTCATCCCGCCCAACGAGCGCCGCATCGGGGCGGGCGGCTACGGCTCGGTGACCTCCGGCAGCGTTTACACCCTCAGCGGCGCCGCTGCCGTGCTGCCGGCCAACTGGGGACGCCGCGGGTGCCGCTGGCGACCAACGGCGGATGCGCGGGGGAGTGGCGGGACGGCCCGCAGCGCCTCCGGCTCCCACGGTCTCAGCGCAAAGTCACCGGTGACGGCGGAGCGGGCGGTGAGCGGCGCGCTCGACGGCCTGCGCGCGCCGTGGCGCGTGTCCGTCTTCCGGGTTGCCCAGGCGGTGTGCGGCTGCGATGTGGCGATTAAGCACCTCGCCCTCAGCGCGCAGGGCAGCGAGAGCGGCAACCTGCCCGTGTGCCACGCGGAGGTGCTTGCCATGTACCGCCTGCGCGGCCACCCTCACATTGTCCCCCTCCTCTCCTTCGACAACACGCGGGACGAGTACGTGCTAGTGATGCCGAACTACGCCCTGGGGTCGTTCCGGGTGTGGCGCCAGAAGCACTACCAGCTCGGCTGCGCCGTGCTCTCGCTGCCGTCGGAGGCGAACGAGCCACGCAAGTTCGGCGCGATGCTGCAACGGCCAGCCCTCCCGTCGCCCACGCTCAGCTCCTCGCTCTTCGCGACGTGTGCGCGCAGCCTGCTGCAGGTGCTCGAGGCGGTCGTCTTCATGCACGAGCAGCACATCCGCCACGGCGATATTAAATGTGACAACGTCCTCCTCGACAAGGCAGACATGAACAAGGACGCCAAGCTGGGTCCACCGTGCCTGCCGCTGTCGGTGCGTCTCTGCGACTTCGGTTCCTGCGACACGTGCGACGACGACGACATCCGCAACTTGAAGAACGACATCATGGCCGGAGCGGCGCGTTTTATGGCGGGGCGGTGGGGCGTGGGCCGCGGCACGGAGGCCATCCAGCCACCGGAGGTGATGTCGGCCAAGCGG
>AUXI01000639.1:0-14703 GCA_000482105.1 Crithidia acanthocephali | reverse complement strand
GTTGGCGCGACGCGCGCTGCGCCGGCCCCTGCCGCTGCCGCCACGCGCGCCGCTCCGGCCGCTACGCCGAGTGCGGCGGCGGCCCGGCCAGCCCCCGGTGCCGCAGCCCCCGGTGCTCCGCCGGCGGGGATGCAGACGAACGGCGGGTCCATGATGGGCTCCATGTACGGCCCCAACGGTGCGGGTGCCGGCGCCGGCGGCAACTACGGCGGCGGCTACGGCTCCATGGCCGGCGTGGGCTCACAGAACGCGATGGGCGGCTACGGCAGCATGGGCGCCAACGGCCCAATGGCCGGTTACGGCAGCATGGGCGGCGGTGACCCGAACGCGATGGGTGCGTACGGCTCCATGGGAGCTGGCAGCGGCATGGGTGGTGGCTACGGCTCCATGGCCGCTCCTGGGCCGGACGGCATGGGCGGCGGTTACGGCTCGATGGGCGGTGCTGGTCAGGAGGGCATGGGCGGCTCCATGTACGGTGCGCAGAACGGCGGCATGGGCAGCATGTACGGCGGCGCGCCGAACGGCATGGGCTCGATGTACGGCGGTGGCATGGGCAGTGGCATGGGCGGCGGCTACGGCAGCATGTACGGCCCCGGCGGCTCTATGATGGGTGGCCCGATGGGCGGCTCCATGTACGGCATGGGCGGCGGCTCGATGTACGGCATGAACCCGATGATGATGGGCTCCATGTACGGCATGAACCCCATGATGGGCTCGATGTACGGCATGGGCTCGATGTACGGCGGCGCCGGCGCCGGCTCCATGTACGGCGGCGGCTACCACAGCGTCGTCGATGCCGCGTCGCGTCGCGACGACTTCCTTAACCGCAACGACCTTATCCGGGCAGACGTGAAGCCGCTGAGCAGCAGCAACGGTGGTCGCAAGGCCGGGGAGAAGGAGGAGGACAAGAAGTCGAAGGACGGCGACAAGACGGCCTCCGGCAAGGCCCGCGACCTCAGCGCACCGGCCACCAAGGACGGCAAGGACGGCAAGGAGGGCGACAAGAAGGACGCCGGTGCCGCGGCTGCCGACAAGAAGGATGCCAAGGAGGGCGAGAAGAAGGAGGAGGCGAAGGACGCGAAGCCGGGCGACAAGAAGGCGCGTGCCCTGCCTCCCGCCGTCGCCCCTGCCTCGGAGAAGAAGGACGGCAAGGAAGGGGAGAAGAAGGACGCCAAGGAGGCGGAGAAGAAGGACGCCAAGCCGGGGGAGAAGAAGGAGGAGGCGAAGGCCGAGGAGAAGGAGAAGAAGAGCGCCGCCGACAAGAAGGAGGAGGCCGCGAAGGCCGGCGACAAGAAGGACGCCGCGTCTGCTGCTGGCAAGAAAGACGCCAAGGAGGGCGAGAAGAAGGAGGAGGCGAAGGGTGACGCCGCGAAGGCAGCGGAGAAGAAGGAGGAGGCGCCGAAGGCGGACGCGAACGGCAAGATCGCCGGCACGCACATCCGCGGCCTGCTCGTGCTGCACAAGAGCGGCAAGGAGGCGAAGTTGTCGACGAAGGGCAAGGACACCGTCCTGCTCGCGGCGGCCGAGACGAAGGTGGACGAGGCCCTCGTCGTCGAGGACACGAAGAAGCCCATCGAGTCGATCTGCCTCGCCGAGGTGCGCAACCAGTGGGTGTCGGGGCACAACACCACCATCATGGTCGCCAGCGGGCCGAAGCAGCGCAAGGAGGCCTTTGAGGTGGTCAGCGAGTACCTCGGCAACTGTGCGACCAAGCTGGTGGGCAGCGGCGAGTACTTCAACATCTACATCACGATGACAGCCATCAAGGGGGCGGAGCAGGGCCGCGATCTGCTGAAGGACGGCGCCGGCTACGAGACTCTCGCCCTCGCCTCGTCGCCCGTGTACGGCCCGGCGCTCAACAACATGACGATGAAGGAGGCGAACACGAAGGAGACGGTCGAGGCGGTGCTCAAGGAGGGCATGGAGCGCTCCAAGGAAGAGAAGGAGATGATCTGCTGCTACCTCGTGCTGAAGCAGGTGCGCAAGCTCGGCCCCGGTGAGATGGTCTACCTCAGCTCGATGAACGTCACCTTTGTCGGTCCCCACACGGAGCACCTGACAGGGCTCAAGGCAAAGAAGTCGGACGAGCCGTGCCGGCTGTACCGCTACTCCGTCGGCGGCGGCAGCCACAGCGTCTGCATCGGTGTTGTCAGTGACGAGGAGGCCGACGCGAAGAAGCTGCTGGAGGCGGTGGAGGCCATGCGGCAGGTGGAAAACACCGAGCCCCGCAGCGGCAACGTGAAGCGCTTCGTCGAGTACACGAAGAAGGAGATCCCGAAGTGCAAGAGCAAGATTGAGTCCACCACCGAGGAGAGCAAGAAGGCGAACTACGTGACGATGTTGAAGCGGATGGAGATGATGCTGAAGGACGCCGAAGACCTCGAGAAGGACCCGAAGACCGCTGCCCCGAAGGCCTACGTGTAACAAGATCAGGCTCCAACAACTGCTTCATCTTTTCGCTGTCCCTTGGTTTTTCATTTTCATTTTGTCATCGTTAGATTTTCACCACTCATTGCTTCTTTTCCCCTTTTTTCCTGTTTCTTCTCGCTTGGGTTTGGCTGTATGCTGTCGTTGATGTTTTTTCCATTGTCTCACTTTCTTTCGCCTTTTTCGCGTTTCCCCTTTTTTTTTCTGCCACGCTCTGTACTTTGACTTTCTTTTTTTTCACCTCCGCTGCGTGAGACGGGTGTCCACCTTTCTCTGTTTCTCTGTGCTTCTCTCTCCCTTTCCCAATCGAACAGCGCCTAGGCTTGTCGCGCCGTAAACGCTCTCCGCAACGTTGCGTGGTTTTCTTGTGCTTCCTATCACTTTTTTTTCTTTCTCTTTCGACTGTTTGCTTTGGCTACTCTTCGCCACACTCACATCCTACGTGTGTCCTTTACGGTGCTTTTTTTTTCTCTCTTTCCCCCAGTGCCTCGACGATGACCCGTGGCCCATGGTTCTCCTCCGTTTGTTTCGCGTTTGCTTCTTCGTATGATGGCGCCACAAGTGCGGACCACTGCCCTTTGTGCTTTTGTTTTTCTTTCTGTATCGTTTACTGTGTACCCACTTTTTTTTTGGTCAAGTCTTTTGTGTACTTTCGTTGACTTTTACGTTTGATCTGTTTCGTAACTTTCACGGCGACTATCACTTCTGTTCTTTATTTTTCTTTTACTCGTTGCCGTAGACACAAGCTACTCCCCTCCGTCAGTTGTCTTCTCATTTTCTTTCTGTATTGTGCTGTATGTGTTCGTAAATGTGTTTGGCTTGTGGAAAGAGGAAAAAAAAAACACTTCCACATTTCAGTCTTTGGTTGTGAATGAAAGTGTACGACAGCCGATTGTAGGCGGAGGAGGCAAACGCTTGTGCCCCGCTTTTTTGTATTTGTCTTTGATTGATCTGTTCTCCCCTTTTCCTTTTACATAGTTATTGTTTTTTTGTTTTGTTTGTGGCTATTGATTGAAGTCTGTGCCAGGAAAGCCAATTTCCCTTTTTCTTGCTTGACATGGGGCACACGTACGTGTCTGTCATTGCGAGGTGTGACAACAATGGCGCGTTCTGTTTGATACTCTCGAAATGAGAGCGAAAGTCAACGCATACGTTGTGGCAAGGCAAAAAAGCAACAAAAAGCTGACATTGTTTTCCCCTTTCCTTCTTTTCCTTTTTTTTTTGTATGAGTGTTGTGATGTGCAAATCATTATTATTGTTTCCCTTTTCGTTTTTACTTTTCTTGTCACCTTTTTTTTTCTGTCTTTTCTTCGGGTTCAAAGTGAAGCTCTTTTTCTTTCTCAGTGTTGCATCCATCTTTGCGCGTGATGGGCTACTTATAGGGTTTCTGATCGACAAGGTGCTACACAGAGATGTTTTCCCGTTTTCTTTTGTCGTGGTGTTTGTGTAGATCTTTGTCTTTGTCTTTTTTTTTATCGATTGTTCTTGCTATTAACTCCGTGAGTTCTCACTCTCTTTTTCGTTCTGCGCTCTGCCAAGCAACGACAAGGCGCGGCAGACGCAGAGAACAACATCAACGAGGAAGAAATGACGTTTGCAGCGAAAAGAAAGGAGAGCGCTTTTGTTTTCTCTCTCAGCTAAAATAAACACGAGGGAATGGCACGGTTTAAAAAAAAAACGAAAAAAGGACAGCTTCTATTTATGTATGGAAAACCAAGGAGAGTCTAAGGCCGTTGTCAAGTTTATGTTCTTTTGTTTTCTTTCTTGGTTTGATGCTTTCATTTGTTTTGTTTGGTTTTCTTGTCATTGGTTTAGTACGTCTTTTTCCACAATATGTGCTTTTGAAAAACTGGAAGAAATGTAATGGTTGTAGTGGCAGAAGGCAACATCGACAGAAGAACAACAATAACAACAACAAAAAAAACGCAATTTGACTTGAGTCGTATGCAAAGCGCGTCTTCGGGCAACAACATGAGCTAGCTTGCTGCACGGAGAAACTCAAGGACGGCGACTATTCGCGCATCCTCTTCTCCAACTGAACGACCTTCAGCACAACTACAACGATTTGCTCTTTCACAACTTTGATGTGGATTATTAGCAGTCCGTTGATGGGATGCAGCCACGCGCACGTTCCCTCCTCTCGAGCACGAGCGCTGTCCTACGCATCTCCGAGCACATAATGCAGCAATAGAAAGCTCAACAGAGTAGGGCAAAAAAAAAGCAGAGCGTCGCGTTGTCGAGCATCTGCAAGAGAATGAACTGTTGTCCCCCTCACTCTTTGCGACTTGCTCCCTCCACCACCTCCGTCCGCCTTCTCTGTCTTTCCCGCGCTTCTTCTCTTTTTAAACAACAATCTTGACACATAGTTGGCGGTCTGTGCAACGCAGGCAAGGAGAGACAAGAACAACAACCCCCGCAAACCAGCGCAAAACCACTGGCAAAAAGCAATTTCACCTTTTTGTTCTATTCTTCCCTGGTTCTTTATGTATACCATACCATTTTTTTTCTTCTTTGCTTTCAGTACGCATCGCAACAAGTTTTTTTGTTTGTTTGCTTGTTCCTAAAACTCAACGCTGTGCTGCTGTATTCTGCTCCGCTCTTGCAGCACTTCTGTGGTGCACTGATTCTTTCTTCAAGTGCGCAGCTGAACTAAGTAGCATTACCTCGCCGACGCCGCTCATGTCCACGCACACAAATCCTCTCGTAAGTCCTCCGAAGACAACAAAACTTAGTGCGGCGGGGCGCGGGGGCGAGGACGCCAACCCTGCAGTACCGACGTCAGCCGTCAACGGTGCCTCAGAGTCAGGCGAGTATGCGGAGGAGGATGTGAAGAGTTTAATCGAAGAGTACTGCGGGTTCGACCTTGACTGGGTCGCGATGGCGGGCAGCTCAGCCACGTCGCCGCCCCGTGATGCTGCACCGACCACAGACAGCTTCAAACCGATGCCTCGGGTGACCAAAAGGTCCCGGACAACAAAGAGCGAAATATGCCGGCAAACAAGTGGTGCAGTACCACGGCAGCCACTACCATCATCGGTACGTGACGGCGGAGGAGCAGCTGTGAACGCCGCGGCAGCACTATCAGTGATTCAAACACTCCAGCCCTCCCAGCAGCCACCCTTTCCGCAACCCACCACGCACGGTTTGCAAGCGATCCGCATCGCGACGACGTCCACCCCGGTGTCGCGTGTTGCTCACACCGCTGCGTCCACACATCTCAACACCGCTGATGCTGCGGATCGGACCGCCCCTGCTGTGAAGCGCGAGATCGCCGCGACGCCGACTGTGCGGCCGCCGTCTCGTTGCCGCATTCCTCCCATCGCCCCACTCGACGGACCGCGCAGCAGTGGCAGCGGCAACGGCAGCGGCAACGTTGTTAGACTGCCGTCGCTGACTGGAGACGCACCGGGCCACAGCGTCGACCCTTCCATAGCCACAGGACTGACGGACGGCACGGGTGCTGCACCGCAAGCAGCGCACGCTGCGCATGGAAAGCCGGGCGACCCACAATCCGCACCGTTGCCCAACGTGGAGTCCGCTGCATCACCGCCGAAAGTCGTCATGACGCCGAAGAAGCGCGGGAGCCGCGCCAACACCGCCTTTGCCAACATCGGCCGGCGGCCCACTGGTCAGCAGAGCACGGTGCAGGAAGGAGGCGAGCTGCGGAAAGAGCGGGTGCGACGTGTTAGTTTCAAAGAGGGCGATG
This sequence comes from Crithidia acanthocephali, assembly GCA_000482105.1. Lineage (NCBI taxonomy): Eukaryota > Euglenozoa > Kinetoplastea > Trypanosomatida > Trypanosomatidae > Crithidia > Crithidia acanthocephali. Next base: position 8,570 of record AUXI01000639.1, on the reverse strand, counting down.
TGGTGGCGCTCCCGGACTCCAAGTCCCTGCGCACGCCAATGACGGCCTTGCTCGTCTTCCGCAACCCGACCATGCGGGAGCAGGGCAAGGAAATGATGCCGGCGCCGTCCGAGGTGTACACGCAGCTGCTGCAGCGCGGCACCGCCGTTTGCACGCTGGCTGTCGTGGACGAGGATGCGATGCGGCGGCCGTGCCTCGTCGCCAGCGGCTTCACCGTGCGCGTCTTCGAGGAGGACCGCGCGCTGACGCTCGGCCACCGCCGCGCTGCTCGAGGTGGGATGCGTGCACTGCAGAGCTTCCGCAACCGCGTCCGTGGCGCTCCCGACGCGGAGTCCAGCGGCAGCCGGCCGTCGTGTAACACAGATGCCAGCGGCAGCGGCGACCGCACTGGCAGCCCGGGCGACAGCATCGGCGAGTTGCCCAGCAGCGAATTCGACCAGTTTTTGCATAAAGTCGTCTTCGACGAGACGTTGAGCCGGCCGAAAGGGGAGAGCGTCTGCGACTCCGTCACGCTGCAGCTCCTGGCGCAGCGGTGGGAGTCGGGGCAAAACACCTCCCTCGTCTTCGGCAATGGCAGTGGCAGGAGCATCCAGTGCTACGATGTGGCGATCGGCGCCGTGCGTGACGCGCTGGCGAGGCTGCGCGAGCGGCTGACGGATGCCGGCAGCACGGCGCAGCTGCAGATGCACATGGGCGACGTCTTTGCGGAGGACTCCACGGGTGAGTTGCGGGTGCAGGATCTGCTTGTGGGCGACTCCGACTCGGAGAGCGAGACGACGTCGGCGTCGTCGGAGGACGCGGACAGCACTGCAGCGGGACCGGCAGGTGCCGCCGCCGCTTCAGCTGCGCGACAGGGGGAGGTGAACAGGTTTCCGCAGGTGCGCCTCTCTCGCAGCCCACTAATGGGCACCTTTGTCAAAGGGCTCTCTGCTGTCACGGCAGAGGATGCGCTGGCTGATGCGTCGTGCATCTTCAGGGCTCTCGGGCAGGGCTTCAGTCAGTACAACGCCTCCACGCACACCTCTCGCAACGGCAGCTTCGCCTCGCTGCCCGCCGCGGCAGCCGGCGGTGGGATGGGCGGCGCACACACGTGCTTTGCGGTGCTGCGACTCACGACGACGTGCCGCGGCCGCGATATGCACAGTGCGCCGCTGAGCTCGCGGGAGGCAACGTCCGTTGGCGAGGAGCGCGTGGCGGTCGACGCGGCCAAGCAGCGAAGGAAGCCGTTTGGCCGGAGCAGCGATGCGGGCACTGCCGTCCCCGTGACGCACCGTCGCACGACGGAGTGTGTGGCGGACGTTGTTGTGTCGACGCTGCTCATTACCTTCTTTGGCACCGAGTACCAGGTGTTCAAGAACATCGTGGAGCAACGCCTCATGGCGAGCAAGCAGGCACGCGGAGCCGCCTTTGTTGTGGCGCCAGGGCAGCTGGCGTGGCACCCGTCGGCGTGGTCAGACCCGATCCATTTTTTGTACTCCCTCCTGTACGACGGCCTGGGTGGTCGGACGCACACCGTCACGTGCCTCTGCCTGTCCGAGTACGACTCTCACGTGACGCCGTGGCTGCACGTGATGGAGCGGGCACGTGCGATTCTGAACGCGGAGCCGAACAGCGGAAACCTGCGCAACTACCTCGTGTACCTCCTCGACCAGTACGAGAGACTGGACGCGCAGCAGTGGCGCGAGAAGAAGGGCATGGGGGCTCGCCAACGCGGACTCTCCTCGTCGTCGTCTTCGACGGCGCCAGCAGCAGCAGCAGCCGCGATGGCGCGTGGTTTCCAGCCCGGCGAGATATCCATGTACTTTGTCCAAAAGTTGGTGAATACCCTGGACCGCTACCTCGCCAACCCGACCGGAGAGCCGCCGCTGCTGGAGCGCCTGGAAATCAAAACCGCAGATGTGCTCCCGCCCCTTCCCATGCCTCCGTTGTACATTCCTGACGAAGCAGATGCCAACGATGGAGCACAGGTTGCCACCACATCGTGAGAGCGGTGCATGTTTGATTTCATAGTTCACCGCTGTTCGCAGCGCCATTTTTCTTTTTTTTTTTGTGGTCGTCGTGGATTTCTCCTACTTTTTTACTTTGCGAGTTCAAGAACTCTTCTTGTTCCATTGTTTCTATCGCTGTCGCTTTCATTTCTTTTTTTTTTTAAAGTACCTCACTTGTACACGCAGCGCTATTTTATATCGCAGGGTCATAAAAAGTGATCTACACTGCTTTCAGCTTTCTGCTGTACCAGGCGAGCACCGCGTTTGCGCATATCTCCTCTTTCCGTTCGTCTGCTCGTATGTCACAGCCTTTTCTTCGCTGCCGACAGCCTCTCTTTCTCACAGTTCTTTTTTTCGTGTTCTTATTATCCCTCCTTACCTTGCAACTTTGCTCATCAGACACAGTTGTGCATTGTTGTGCTTGTCCTGACGTGTGAATTACAGTAGTGCAGCATTTCCTGCTCGCATCAGCAAGGAAGTCATGCATGAAATAGAGAAATATAGAAAGCCAGTGTTTTCGGGTAGGCGACGTTGCCTGCTTAAAGCAGCAAAAATAAAAACAAAAACAACGTAAAAGCTTGCTGTTTATCAACGCACAGGTCGCTAGCCAGTTCGTTATGGGTATGGTAGCGCCAGCGGTTTTGTTGTCGCACCTCCTGGCGAAATAAAGAGCTTTTTTTCTTTTTGAAGATGTGTTCTCTTTTCTCTTACGTGGTCAATGCCGCTTCTCTTTTTATTTCTCTTCCGTCTCTCCCCGTGCTGCACCTCCATTTGCTTCCGTACATACACACATACCCACACAAAACAGTCTGTGAATAGTACTTTTACTTTTGTGTAAAGTCTCTCTTTTTTTTCTCTTTTTTGCCCCCTCTTGTTTTCGTTCTCAAAGCATCTATTGAGCTTGTACGAAAGAACGTGAGACACTTGTTTTTTTTTTTGTTGCGTGTGTGCCCTCTCTCATCTCGCTTTCTGAGCCTCTCCGCAACGTTTATCTTTTCTCCCTAAAGCCAGTCGTGTGAACCTCTTTTCACCCCTCAGTGCCGCTCTCGTTTTTCTTTCGTGCTTCTTAGACAGTTTTTTTGCAACTGCACAGATCACGTTAGCTGTGCGCAGATCCTCCACTTACGCTGAAAAATAACCTCACCACAAACACACACACACTTCCACGCTCACAGCTATGATGCATCCAGGTATGGCGTCTGCCGGCGGCTACGGTCAGCCGGCCATGCCGCCGCAGGGAGATGCCGGCGCGCAAAACGCCTACCAAGGTGGCCCGGGAATGCAGAACGCAGTCACCCCTCACGCACCAGCAGTACCAGCAGCAGCAGCAGCAGCAGCAGCAGGGGATGCCGATGGGCGGCCCGCAGTCCGGCGCGGCGGACGCCGAGGCAGTGCCGCGTGCGAACTACGACGCGAACACGCAGAAGGCGTCTTACGCAAAGCGGGTGCGCCACGGCGAGGAGCCGAAGCCGTCCGCGCACGCGGGAGTGCAGGTCGGGGACCGCCCGGTGGCTGCGGCCGCGGACCCGCAGCGGGTGAACAACAACTTGGCTGGGGACGGCCCGGCCTTTGCCCGCGCGGTGGGTGACCAGGCGCACTACTCCTTCAACGTTGACCGCGGCTCCTTCGCACGGGAGGCCTACCGCAACGGCTCCCTGCGCGCCGGCTCTTACCACGGCTCCATGTTCGGCGGCATGGGCATGAACCCGATGATGGGCTCCATGATGATGGGCGGCCCCGGCGGCATGGGCTCGATGTACGGCATGGGATCCATGTACGGGATGGGCATGTCGCGGCCTGCGTCGCTCTTCGGCTCCATGTACGGTATGGGCGGCCCGATGGGATCGATGTACGGTATGGCGCCAATGGGTTCCATGTACGGCATGGGCGGGCCGATGATGGGCTCAATGTACGGCATGGGTGGTCCCATGGGCGGGTCGATGTACGGCATGGGGCCCCCGATGGGTGGCTCCATGATGGGTCCGATGGGTGGCTCCATGTACGGCGGGATGCCGAACGGCGGTGCCAGCCAGTTCGGGCCAAACGGCTACGGCAGTACCTACGGCGGTCCGGGTGGAGAGCAGCCCGGTGCCGAAGCGCCGGCTGGTAGCCTCTACGGCAACGGGGCGTACTACGGCGCAGGCGCGGCACCGAGTGGGTACGGCGGAGCGCAGAACGGCAACGGTCCGGCTGGCGTGAACGGCGCTGCCGGTCCGATGGCCACCGGTGCCGCCGGTGTGTCGCCGGAGCCGCAGCAGCAGCAGCAGCAGCAGCGCGATTTGAAGCTCAGCGCTGTCGCCCCTGCGGCGAACACGGCAGCCGCGCCAGCCGCCAACGCCGCCGCGTCCCCAGGCGGTGAGCGGCGCAACGGTGTGGCCGGCCTCGTGGTGGTGTCCTCCGCGTCGGATGCCTCGAAGACGGTGGAGCTGCCCGGCAACCCGCCGACGGCCCTCCTCCCGCAGGACGTGCTGCGCACCGGCCCCAACGCGCAGGCCACCGCGGAGGCGGTGAAGGAGTCGGCGCCGTTCCAGCCCATCTTCACCAGCGTCAGCAGCGGCCACAACGCGGCGGTGCTGATCGCGACGGACGCCACCCCCGAGTCGCGGGCCACGGCAATGGCGATGGTCCAGCGGGTGCTTGGCGAGGCCGTCGGCGTGATGGAGCGCGCGGCGGAGGGCAACGGCGACCAGGGCTACTACGACGCGCGCGTCTCCGTGTGTGTGCTGAACAGCGCGAAGGAGGCCGTGGACGTGGTGGAGAAGGGTGCCGTCAAGACACCTGAGGTGGGCTCGCATCCGGTCTTTGGTGCCGCATTCATGAACATGGGTGCAATTACCGTGAAGAACTCTAGCGAGCACCTACCGCAGGTGGACGCGGCCATCACGAAGGCGTGCAACACGCCCAACGCGCCGGTGGTCGTCGTGGACGCCATCGTGAAGCAGGTTCGCCCGTCGCAGAAGCCCGACAGCCCGGCTGACGTGCTTCTCTCATCGGTGCTCTTCCTCGTCAGCAACGCGGCGACTGGCAACGCAACCTTCTTCGATGCCCTGCGCAGCGACGCCTGTGTGCCGCCGGCCATCACGAAGAGCTGCATCGGCGGCGCCTGCCGTGCGGCGGCGGTGTTGTGCATGCCGAACTGCACGGACGCTTCCACCGCCTCGGTGGCGCTCACCTCCCTGGCGAGCATCCGCAACGTGCAAAACTCCGCCCCACGCAGCGGCAACCTGGCCCGCTTCATCAGCTTCGCCACCGGCGAGAACGACAAGCTGCGTCAGAAGCCCGACGTTGACCCGGCGGTGCTGAAGAAGGTGGACACGATGCTGGCTGACGGCCGCGTGATGCTGGCCGACCCGCGCAACACCGTCCCGGTCGCCTACCCGAGCTCGCAGCGGCCGCAGGAGCGGTCGATGCACACGCCGCAGCTCTCCTCGCGCGACATCAACGCCCACGCCACCGAGAAGGGCCGCGATGCGGCGAACCCGGTGCGCGTGGCGGTGATCGCCAGCCCCGACGCGTCGAACGGGCTGCCGCGCACCTTCGCGGTGGGGCCGGACGGCAAGTCGATTGTCGACCTCGCCACCAACGCGTCGGCCTCGGCGCTGGAGGTGGTCGTGCGTGCCCCGGAGGACTGGCGGCTGAGTGCCACGGCGGAGCAGGTGAACGAGGTGCAGACGCTCTTCCAGAACGGCAACAACACCGCCATCATCGGCAACGTCTCGCCGAACGAGGTGAACCAGCTCGACAAGCAGCCGCTGTGGCTGTCGTACAAGCGCATGGTCTCCTCCCTCCTCAGCGTCGCCTCGCAGAAGTACAAGTCGGCCGAGGTGAGCCTCAGCGTTGCCCTTGTCAGCGGCAACGAGCTGCTGGCCGACCTCCTCACCGGGATGGACGCCGCGAAGCCGGTGCCGCAGGTGCCGCAGAAGCTGTCCGTCGCCTACTCCCCCCTCTTCGGCCCGACGGTCTACAAGGCAACGATCATCAAGCAGCCCACCCCGCTGCAGCTGGAGTCGACCATCAACGGCGCGCTTTACCACGTCCCCGCCATCCTCGAGCAGCACGCGGGCAAGAAGACGGTCATCGTCGCCTCCGCCGTGATGAAGGGCGTGACCGGCACGGACGTCTACACGAGCTCCATGCTGGCCGCCAGCGCGACGGATCCCACGCTGTTTATCGACATCCTTGACAAGAAGCCGGACGTGCCACACGAGCTGTTCGAGTACGCCTTCGGCGGCCCATGCTGCACCCTCTTCCTCGCCGACGTGATCCAGGGTGACGCGAACATGACGCAGCTGATCGAGCTGATGAAGCGGCTCGGCGCCACGCAGAACCGCAGCGTGCGCATCTGCAGCGTCAAGAAGTTCATCGCCTTCGCAGAGGAGAGCCTGCGCAAGGCGGACGCGAAGGCGGCGGCGGCCAAGACGGAGGCCGAGCGCGAGTCCACGCTGCGCAGCAAGAAGAGCATGGAGGTCTTCTACAACGAGTACAAGACCCTCATCGAAGACCCAGAGCACCACGACCCGAAGACCTACCGCCGCAGCGGTGGCGCAAGCGGCTTGGCGAGCGCCGGCTCTGGCATCATCGCGCCGGCTGCCTCGGGCAGCGCACTGAACGCCGGTCGCACGCGCGGCAGCGGCAGTGCCCCGGCCAGTGGCAGCCGCAGCGCTGCGACGCCGTCGACTGGCTCGGGAAAGGCGGTGCCCGGCAAGGAGGACAAGAAAGATGAAAGGAGGTCGAAGGAAGGGGAGCGGCCGAGCAGCACGAGTGGGCACCGCCGCGACAAGAAGGACGGAGACGCCGTTTCCTCGGGCAGCCGCCGCAGCGGCTCGAGCCGTCGCAGCAGCTCCAGCAAGTCGAAGGACCGGTCCGCCAAGAAGCCGGACGATAAGAAGAGGCCGGTCGATGACAAGAAGAAGCCAGACGACAGGAAGAAGCCCGTTGATGACAAGAAGAAGGTGGACAGCAAGGCGAAGCCGGTCGATGAGAAGAAGAGGTCGGATGACAAGACGAAGGCAGATGACAAGAAGCGACCTAGCAGCCGCAGCAGCAGCGGCAAGGCGGCCGACGCGTCATCGCGCAGCAGCCGGCGCAGCAGCAGTGGCAGTTCTCGCCACAGCAGCGGCTCGCACCGCAGCGGCAGCTCGCGACACAGCAGTGGGTCGCACCGCAGCGGTAGCGGTTCCGCGCACCGCAGCAGTAGCGGTTCCGCGCACCGTCACCACCACCATCACCGCTCCTCTTCCTCCTCCAAAGACAAGAAGTAAGGCGTAGGGCTTATGAGTTTGAAAGGGTAGCAAAAAAAAGGGGGGGGAGGAGAGAGAGTAACGTGTGAGGTTGCTTTTGTGTGCATGAACCGTTGCCTCATTCCCTGGCTCCCCCGTTGACGCAGTCCTCTCTGTTGTATCGCGCTGTTGATGCCACTGCCGCACGCGTGCAGTAAACGTTGCTGTCGCAGTTGCGTTGATTCATAGTATTTACTTTCATTGTTTTCCTCTTTTTCATCTCTTTGCTTGTTTGTGCTTTGATTTCTTGGCGAGTGGCGATCGACCTTTCGTCTTTTCCTTTTCTTTCTTTTGCGCTCTCTCACGAAGTTTTTTTCTTTTTTTGGCGGCGCGCTATCTCGCTTTCTTTTCAGTGCGCTGCGTCATCAGAGGTGAGGTAAATGAGGCAGTGTAGCGCATCTCAATGCGTCGTCGATCCCAACAGCTTCTCTCCAATTTCCTGCGGTGCCCCTCCTTCTGACTTTTACATTAAAAAAAGATTACGGTGGTGTTGTTTAAGCGCCGCAGAAAACAGCGACGAGACAGCAGTGATCTCCGTTTTCTTTTTCTTTCCTTCTTCTTTTCACGCCGATGTACGCTAGCTCCGATGACGCGCAGGTGAAAGGGAGAGAAAAAAGGAGAACTGGCAAAAAAAAAAGCGTGAGGGCGGTGTGCCATCGTGTATTGCTCTCTCATATTATTTTTTTTTATTTGCTGTTGCCGATGTAGATCACCATGTGAACACTACCTTTCCTCCAACTCTTCTAACGGTTCATTTTTGTTTTTTGCTCTCTATAGTGTTGTTTTTTTTCTTGGCCGAGCAACCCTCCTCCTTCATGAGTGCTGAGTGCGAGTTTTGCTGAAGGCAGAACACCCTCAATGACAGCATCCGTTCTTTTGACTGTCGAGGTGTTGTTGCTGCAGTTGCGGGCTCGCCCATTACAAAGCAGAAGGGCGAGGCTGTTGAGGCGTTGTTGTGTGCGTTGGTGCGCAAAACAACGCTGCTTGATACCGTTTCCCGCCGTTGTAGGTCCTGCCTATTTGTTTCCCCACCATCGTTGTCATACCTAAAGCTCTTCCCATGGTTTTGGCTACCGTAGCATATTGGTCTCGTTTTCTTTTTTATTCATCATTATATAATTGTTGTCCCATATCTTGTTTTCGTTCGTCTTTTTATCGTATACGCAACCACTTTTCTGTTATACATGACACTTTATAAGGTGCGGTCGTTAAACGTTCTGTTTTTCCTTTCTGTCAAAGCGATAAGATGTGGTTCTTTTAAACGTTTCGGCTTCTGTGTTAGTTCTGCGCCACACGAAGTAAA
>AUXI01000638.1:0-14783 GCA_000482105.1 Crithidia acanthocephali | reverse complement strand
GTCTAATGAACATGGATAAAAGAAAACAGAGAGAAACAGTCACAGTGTCCGATGGTGCGTGAACCCACATTGTTTTAACGACACCTTCCCTTCTCAAACACGCACACGCACACGCACACACATTGGAAGATAAGACTGCGGGGTGTCGATGTGACGTTCAACCGCGATGATAGAGAAAAAAAAAGAAAAAAGACCGCAACAAGTGTAAAACGACTTGGCACTTCATTTACATCAGCCTCTTCCCAGAGGAAAAGAGAATCTGTCAGCGCATCAGCTGCAACGGCAAGCAGGTGATCTATGTTGTCCAGCTCATGCGTTCCAACAACTGAACAATTCATAAGAAGAAACAGAGACATGACAAAAAAAAAAGGGGCGAACTGCTCAAAACAGTTCAACACACGAGAAAAGGAGTTTGCGGTAAACTGAGGTCGAAGGGCTCTATCCAAACAAGCAAATAATAATAATAATAGTAGTAAAAGGAACAGACGGAGCTTCTTTACAACTTAACAAGACCAACGGCCACCGTCACCGGCACCACAACGTTCACCTGCGCTGCATACACTTTATCCGCGTGCGCGGCCACCAGCGAGGCGGCTGCCACAGCCGTCACCGCGGTGCCATTGTGGATGTGGCCAGACGTGGTGTGCGACAGGTTCGCGAACTGCGCACGGGAGCGGTGGTACGTCGTCTTGGCGAGGGGCTGCACCTGGGCGATGTGGGCCTCGACAGCGGTGCGCAGCGCGGCCACCTTCGCGTCACGCTCCGACTCCTGCACCGCGCAGAATTCCTCCAGCGCGGTCCGCTGCTCGGGTGAGAGCTTCTTCCACGACGCGGGTCGGCGTGGCTTCTGCGGGTTGGCCGCACTGCCCACTGCCTCCGCGGCGTCTCCGTCCTCCTGGCCCTCCTTCCCCTCCCCTTCCTCTCCCTCATCGGCTGCGCTGTTTTCGTCGTCGTCGTCGTCGTCCTTGTCGAACGGGTCCTCCGCCTCCTCCTCCGGCTCCTCCTCCTCTTCCTCTCCTTCCTCCGGCCCCTCCTCGTCCTCCTCGTCCGCCTCCTCCGCGGCGCGGCGGCGGGCCTCACGTCGGGCCTCCGCCGCACGCCGCCGCGCCGCCTTCTCCTCCGCCATCTTCGCCCGCCGCGCCTTCGCCGCCACGGCCAGCTGCGCCGCCGCCTCCGTCTTGATCTTCGCCGCGGCGGCTTTTGCGTAGACGCGGGTGCCATCCCGCAGCGTCTTCTGCACCTGCGCCACCTCCTGCTGCACCTTCTGGAAGTTTTGCGCCGTGTGCAGACACACCTCCTTCACGAGGCGGCGGGTGCGCAGGCCGTAGACGTCCCCCTGCGCAGCCCCAATGAACAGCAGTGACGGGCCAGCGGGTGCCTCACCTTCCCCAGCGGCTGCGGGGGAGGACGAGGGGGTGGTGCAGGAGAGCGGCACCTGCGGCAGCTCCACCGTGCCAAGGGCGGCCTGCGACGGCACCAGACGCCGCTCCGGTGCCTTGATGGCGGACTTGACGGCGGGGGCGTTGACCTGCTGACGCAGGAACTGCTCCTTCGCGTCCAGCTCCGACACCGAGCCGTTCGCGGTGGGGGCGGTGCTCGCCTCCGCCTCAGCGCTGTCCTTCACCGCCGACTCGCCCGCTGCTGGGGTGTCCGTCACGCCCGCCGTCTTCTCCGCCTCTCCGCTGCCGCCGTCCGCCGCCTCGTCGCCGTTGTCCTCGACTGCCGCTGCCACCGTCACTTTTGGCTCCTGGAAGGAAATGCCGATGCTGCGACGCTGTGCTCCAATGGCGTTCTCCAGCACCTGCAGCTGTTGCTGCTGCTGCCGCTCCAGCAGCTCCGCCTCCGCGTTTGCCTCGTGCAGGTCGGGCAGCAGCCACACCTTCGCCGTGCCGTCGGCCGCACAGGAAACGATGCAGGTGGCCCCGGTGCCTTCCTCGCTGTTGCCGTGCACCAGCACCTCCCGCACCTCGGCGCCGTCACCCGAGCGCTTCTGGCGCACCACCGGGACAGCGGGCGGGACGGGCACAAAAGCCAGCGCACGGATGGGGCCGGTGTGGCCGCGCAGCTCGCAGACAGGGTGGCCGAACTCCATGTCCCAGATGAACACCGCGCCGTCGGTGCCGCCGGTCAAGACGGCGTTGCTGCCCTCCCCGTCGACGGCGATGGCGGTGACGGGCCCGCCGTTGTGGGCCCGCCAGGTGGACCGCCGCTCCCCCTCCATCAGTGTCAGTGAGCCGTCCTCGCCGCCCAGCAGCAGTCGGTTGCCGTTCTCCTGCACCATCACGGAGACACCGAAGGGGAAGGTGGTTGTCTTGGTCAGGGAGGCCTTCACACGGGCAGCGCCACCGCCGTGCGGGCCCTCAGGTGCCGCCTCGGCCAGCGTCCACTGCTTCATCGTGCCGTCCAGCGAGCAGGTGTGCAGCTCGGTTGGTGAGGTGGCGACGATGCCGGTGACGGGGCGGCGGTGGGCAAAGAAGGCGACGTTCGGGATGCCCAGTTCGGCGTCCTGCATCGCGTCGAAGCGCTCCACCGTGCCGTCGTCGCGGCCAACGAAGAGGGGGACAAGACCACCGCCCTGCTCCGCCTCCTCCGTGTAGGCTGCCATGCAGCGAATAGGCACGTCTGACGGCATGATAGCCTCCTACGACGCTTTTCTCTACGCTCGTCGGAATGGCTTGCTTGTTAGCTAGGCTCGCAAAGCGCAGCAGTCCAGCGTCAGCGAGAGGAGCCAGACAGAGCGCTGTTGCAGGCGCGGGTGTAGAATTGATACGCGAAAAACGTGTCTCAACGAGTAATGAGTTACTACGGTCTTCCTTTCCGTTGTCCTATTGAAATGGTGTGGTGTGTGTCCAGATGAAGTTGTGCAGTGAGGTAAGCGGAAGGAGAAGACGTCGAGAAGCGATAGGGGGAAAAAAACAGCAATGGAAGGCAAGCAGCAGCACCACACGCAGCGAGACGGGAGGGCAGCAGTCAGTCCACGGTTGTTGTTTTCCCTCTGCTAGAAAGCTTTAACGGGCTCTGCCATCAACCTACGTAAAAGGAGTGCGAAGCAGTGCAGAAGTCGCACGTTCTCCAAGCCGCCTGTCCATCCCATCGGTGTCGAGCTAAAGTGCCGACAACAGCAACAATGCCGGACACAAAAGAGCCCACCCTGTTTGCGGCTGCTTCTGCTACGCACGAAAGTAAAAAAACACTCTTCAAATCGCTTACAGGGAGTAAAAAAAAAAAGTGGAGCCGCGGCTGAACGCTCTGTCACGTATACGCGTTTTTTTTTGTTGTTGTTGTTGGTGTTTTTGAACGCGTGGTTGGATGTAAGTCTAATCTAAGAGGAGAAAAAAAAAGACGTAGTAAAGAAAAGGAGCAGCAGCGTCTTTTGCTCCGTATCCTCCTTGTACCTCTCAATCCCACACAGAAAAGTGAAAGAGAAAGGGGGAAAGCCATAAAAACTCAATTCTTATTCTCCACCTTGCGGCTAACGCGGAAAGGCGGTGGTCCGCTCTCCTCCTCCTTCTTCACCGGCGGATTCACACGCAAAGGGCGTGAGAGCACCTCGAGACGGTTCATGTGCCGCTCCCACTCTTCCCTAGTGAGGCGGTGCGGCTTCAGCGTCATCTCAGTAAACTTGCGCGGGTCGGCGTAGTAGTCGTACTGCGACACGAGCAGGCGGCGGTTGTCGTCGTGCGGCATCGTCGCGGACGGCTGCCGCCAGTTCCTCTCCCGTCGGCTGAAGTAGTCCACGACGGGGTCGAGGTGGGCGTCCTCGCTGCGGCCCCGCGACGACGGCGACGTGCCGCGGGCCGTGGAGGCGGCAGGGGCTCCGACCTGCTCCGCCAGGTCCGGCGGCAGACGGTGGTAGTGGAAGACAGTCTCCCGACGCACCGCCGAGGGATCTTTGTCGGCGCCGAAGATGCGGCGCATCTCCGCCTCGCGGGCACGGCGCACGATCACCGGGACGCTGTAGACGTGCTCGACGTGGCGCTCCATCTCGCGCGGCGTCAACGTCCGCGGCGGCGACTCCACGTCTGGATACAGCTCCTGCTGCAAGGCAGCCCGGTGCTGCTGGCGTCGCAGCAGCTCCCCTTGCACGCTGTTGTGCAGGTAGTTGTCCAGCTGCGCCTTGGTGCGGCGCGCGGATGGGGTGGGCGGGTAGACCTTCTCCGTCGCCATCGCCTGTGCGCGCTTCTTGCGCTCCACCCCGCCGTAGTAGAGGCGGTTGACGGCGTTGTTCACCATCTGCGGGGAGGCGTAGTAGTCAACGTAGGCGGCTGCCCTCTCGTCTCGCGCATCTGGGTTCGACGCCGCAATCTGTTGACGCTTCATTGAGGCTACTTTTTTCGGTGTTGTTGTTGCTGTTAATGTTGTGTAACTCAAGGAGGCCGGCTTGCTCTCCGCTGGCACGAAGGAAATATAAAAAAAAAGGATGATCGGGAAGGCGTCTAAATAAAAAAAGGGGAAATATATGAGTGCTTTTTTTTTTTTTGGTCCGCTGAAGTAGCGCCAACGTCTCAGTGAAGAACAGCAGTGCGTGGGCGATTGCGTGTGTAAGAGGGCCTCCCGGCAAGATGAAGAGAACGCAAAAAGAAGGGGTCAACGGAGCGTGTGCGTGCACGCGTACCAGGAAGCTCTCGTGCTCTTCACAAAGTGTGGAATGCTAACACAGTTGGATACACCGCCACAAACGGTACATGTCACAGGAGAAGAATAAAAAGAAAAGCAGAGGAATGTGGGGAAAGATGAGAGAAGCAACTTGACGTGCCCTAATGCCGTTGTTGGGCATGCCGACGAAAAGAAAGACAGAGCAAGCGGCCAAAGCTCATTGACACACACTAAAAAAGGAGCGAAGCTCTGCACTCTCATTCTCACGCTAAGTTATGTGAATCTGCTGCGGTATGCAACACATAGCGAAGACCGTTCTAAGCAGTGCAAACCTACATTCTTTGAGGCAAGCAAGTTGTAGCCCTGTCGAGTGTACGCCGCGGTCCTGCCCCTTTCGCCAGCAACGCTTCAATCGCGGTGGTCAGTAGGGCAACGCGTCCGCTGTCGCCTCAGCTCCCAGTGCGCCTCGTCGTTCATCTTTTTTCCCTTTCTCAACGTTGTAGTTAGGTGAACGACTAATGAAATGAAACAAAAAAAAATCAACACAAAAACAAGCACTCTCGAGCTTGAGAGTGCGCTTTGTGCACCCTATCATCACTCAGCAACAGCTATGTGAGTCAGAAAACAAGGAAAACAAAAGCTCGTCGTTACAGCCTCTTTCTGTGTCACTGCTGCTCTCCACACACAGATAGAACATCCAAGTGCGGCCACAGACGCTACTGTCTCTCCTCCCCTTCATTGCTTTTTACTGCTTTGCTTTCTTAAAATGCTTGACACAAAACGTGCATTTGAGAACCACTAAACAAACAAAAAGGGATGCTGAAGAGTCTCCCTCCTGCTCGAATGCAGCCAACAACGAAAAGTTCTGAGAAGACCCTGAAACAAAAAGACAAAGCAGCCTGTATGAACAACACGGTTAACGCACACATACACACACACACTCATACACGCGCAAGGACAGAGCTTGAGAGGTGAGGCGACGGAGTTGTGCCACAGATACCTCACAGCCAAGGCCACTTGCGAGGGGCAAAGGGAAAAATGCATATTTAAAGCCATCTTACTTGAGGACACAAAAAACAGACAACACCGACCGCCGTCGAAAAAAAAGGAGTAAAGAAAGAAAAACGACGCACACACATCAAAACATGCGACTCGTCAATTCGTACGTGCACGTCCGCAGACACTGAATGGCTTTTTTTGTGTGGTGTCTAATGAACAAGTTGGGGGAGGTGTGCAATGAAAAGCTCAGAGCTTGTCTAAACAAGTCTGGGCCTCTATTGAATTGACCATTACTGTTGCTCGAGCAATACCCCATAATTCAAACAAGCGTGAAAACCCCAGCTGTAATGGCGAGATACTCTCGAGAAGCGCCCTCAGCGAGGCAGGATCCAGCTCGCCGACCTCCAGCTTCGGCAGCGCCTCCATCGATCCGACCGCCACAGCATTCATCATCCCACCCACCGACTGCGAGATCGACGGCGTCAGCGGAACGAGCATCGGTAGCATGCGCGAGGCCTGCGCTGGCGAGCTGATGTGCAGCCGCGTGTACATGGCACGGGGGATAGCCGTACTGCCAAAGACACGACGCCCAAACATTGTGCGTGGTTTGTGTTGTTTTGTGTTTCTTTTTAATTAAAGAAGAACGACGTCTACGGAAGAGTACGAGACACGCAGCTAAAAGGCAGTGTCGAAGAAGTGAGCAGAATCTCTCACTGCCCGGAGATAATTGAAAAAGAAGAGAGAAACGGGTGTGACGCAAAGGGGGTCGTTTTCAGTTATGCAATGGCGGCGCGAAAGCGTACCGTGCAGCGGTTGAAAAAAGAAGAGAAGGGGGTGTGGAAAAAGACGTGAGATGTCGGAAAGGTCAATCGCTCAAGAACAGCCGTCACACACACACACACACACACACACAGTTGTCAACCGAAGCGTGCTTCCTGCAAACAAATGTGCGAGCGGAAAAGCATAGGTTTTCAAAACAAATACGCGAAAAATGCGCGCTGCCGCCGACTTCCACTACCCTTGTCTTCACGGCTATCCTTTGTTAAAACTTGGTTGACAACGACACCTTTTTCCAAGGCATGGAATAGAAACAGAAGGGGAATAGAGTTTCTGTATGATTTATTCTTTACTGTTGTTGTTGTTGTTCTGTTTCTTTTCTTTTCTTTTTTTTTCTTCGTAAAGAACTCTTGTCTATGGTTTAGACTTCTTGTGGGTAGGTGCTGCTGCCTCATTTTCTATAAATCTGTGACTGAGCTGTCGAAAAAGAAAGAAGAAAAAGGTGAAAAGAACGACACCGTCTTCTGTCGCTCATCTACACTGTTTTTTCTCAAGCGTCTGCGTGTTCAGCAGAGCTGCGCGCAGTTTGCCAAGCCATCACACTGCGCTTGGAGGTTCCACGAAGTGCTCCTCTAGAATGTCTTGCAGACCTGCTAAGCTCACCTTCTCAGCAAGCTGGCCTGCCAGTTGGTCTTCCAACTTCTCCACCTCAATCTGCATCTCCTCCTGCATGAGCCGGTGCAACCCGTTCAGCTTCTCATTCACAGCAGTCATGTCCTCCTTGCGAGAGAGGAGGCTGACCATGGAAGACCAGATGTTCTCCAGTCGCTCTTCGAGTAGCGACTTGCTGTAGAACTCTACGTGCATGGACTGCATCACGTCCTCCTTCCACGCCTTCCATTTCGCCTCTTCAGTGGTATTTTCAATGCAGCTTCGTGGAAGTGGGCCACCGTCTGGGCGACTGGGATGGGTGGGAAGGGGAGGCGATGACGAAGGCGATGCGTGGCGGCTTGACACGGTGTTGCCGTCTCTCAACTCATCCAGCGCGTCACGCAGCTCCTGAACGGCGGCTTCATGCCTCTCCTGCTGAGCCGCAAAGCTGTCGCGTACTTCACGGCGCAGCTCCGCTCCCGCTACCTGCGTCTTGTCCACGCGCTGCAACATGTCGTCCGTCTCCTGCCGTTGCGCGGCAGTCATCGCGGCAAGTCGCTGCTCCAGGTTTTCTTGAACCTCGTGCACAAGGCGCTGCAGTTGCACGACCCTTTCGCTGCCGTGTTCTTCTTTTGTGGCCGCTGGCGACTCCGCTGCAACAGCCTGCTGCGCATTGAGCAGCGCAGAATGAACAGCATCGTCAACGAGCCCATGCAGCTCCTCACGACTTTGCTTCATCTGCGCCGCAGTGTGTGTTGTCGACCACGCCAGTAGCTCATCGCGGAGCGCGTCCACTTCCACCTGCCACTCTCTGCGAGCTGTCGTTTCACGCTGCGTCACAGCATTCCGCATCTCATCAGCGAGTGTGCTCATTCGTTGCTGCTGCGCGTCTAACCGGCGATGGCACACCTGCACATCTTCGGCTAAACGCGTAAGTGTAGCCTCGACTTCCGACGACAGAGTGGTCACCTGTACCGAGTCAGCGGTATCACGAGAAGGCGGAGGAGGGGGAGACGGCGAGGTCTGCAATGCGGTTGCCTCCACCGCGCTGAGGCGCTCGGAGAAGCCACGCCACACGTCGGCGCCGCTCGAGAGACGCCCCTGCAGCTCTTCGTATAATCGCGTGGTCTTGCGCCGTTCTTCCGTGAGCGTCTCCGTCGTCGCTTCGGTGAAGTGAGCAATCTCTTGGGTAAGCCTGCTGACAGCGGCTGCGCAGTCGCGCTTTATCACCTCGACGTCCCCTTCGAGAGAGCGCAGCTGTTGTGCCCACTCCGCGGCTGTTTCCCGCGAGGGCATCTGCTCCACCGTAACAGACAGTCTCGCGAATTCAGCCTGTAGACGGCCTATGCTGTTCTGAGCGGCGCTCAATGCACTCCATGACGCAGAGTCGCTTGATGTCGCCTTCGCAGCAGCTACTGCCTCCGCCTCGCGTCGGGATAGGAGAGAGCGAAGCTCTTCCATTTGCGATGCGCTGGACCTCTGATGCTGCGTGAAAGACTCTTCGGTGTGCAAAAGACTTTCGAGGACAGCCGTTAACTCAGTCCCCAGCTTCGCCACAACACGCTCCTGATCCGTGCAGCGCAACTCGAGCTGGTGCACCGTGCGCGTCGCAGCGTTGCGATGCTGCTCTAGGTCCATGACATGCTCCCCAAGCTCCAGCAGACGACGCTTCCATCCCTCGATGCTATCTTCGACAAAGGTCAGCCGGCGCTGCAGATCGAGAGACACCGCACCGGCGTCCGAGACGCCGCTTACATCGTCGGCACGACGCCTATCTGCGCGCGTGGCTGCCGACTGCAAGTCCAATTCAAGACTCGCTATCCGGCGCTTCACTGCCTCCACTTCCACCAAGGCAGGAGTGAGCTCCCGCAACGCCGGGTGAGCCTGAAGCTGTTGCTGCACCTCATCTCTGACACCTTGGCGCACCTGATCCAGGTGCTGAGACGCAACCGACTGAGCATACCTCGCTCCGCCATCCACCTTGGCTGAGAGCTCGTTGAGCTGGTGGGACAAGCGCTCGCACCGCTGTTGCAACGCCGAGGTGACCGAGACCTTTGCCTCGACATCTTTTGCAAACTGAATGCGCCACGTCTCCATGTTAGCAAGAACACTAGCGTCCGTGTTTGTGGTGGCAGCGGGCGTTGGAGGAGACACTTGATGAGGAGCAGCGGCTGCCGGCATGGCGCCGGTTTTGCCTTCAGTGTCAGTGCGTGAGACTTGCGCTTGAGCTGTCTGAAGAACCTCAACCGCCACTGAGAGGTTGTGCACAATGTCGCACAGCGCAGTGACTTGTCTCTCGTGCTTTTCACGCTGCTGCGCACCGTGACTCACCGCAGTCGCAAGCCGACCCAGCTCACTGTGTAGCCAGTCGTTGTCTTCGCCCTGTTCGCTCCGCACTGCCTTAACGGCCTGCTCGACCTGCCGCACTTGCTTCGGAAGAGTGGCTCGCATCTCCTCATATGCAGCCTGCACATTAGCGATAGATTCCTGGCTCTCTCGCTGCAGCTTTTGCAGATCGCCGCGCGACACGCAAGTGCGTGTGTGCTCCTCAGCGCTGGACTCTAGTTCGCCCATGCGCGCTGACAGCTCTTTGCTCAGTTTCAACGCACGCTGGGCACTGCAGTCGGATTCGCTGCTTGTCAACTGCTCTTGTAGGGTTTTCTGCTGCTGCTTCACGCTCAGAAGCTCCTCCGCGAGTTCGTTACAGCGCAGAAGAACATCGTGCTGTTCGTTTTCCGCTTGTTGCCGCAGCTCGACGTACGTTGCCTTTGCGTCCTCGCGCAGCTGCTTCATTTCTGCTCCGACGGCGCTTTCAACACGGCTAAGATTTGCCTCCATTCCACTTCGTTGTGCCGCGCAAAGCGCCTCAGCTTTTTCGATCATTTGGAAACAGGCGCTGAGTCGTTCTTTGTTCACCTGGCGATCTTTCTCCGCTACGTCAGAGAAATCGCCACACAAACTCCGCAAACGTTGACACTCGTGCTGTTGTGCTTCAAGGGCCTCTTGCTGAGTCCTGGTGATTCCCTCCGTAGCCGCCAAACGTTTCTCCAGGTCGCTGAGTCTGACGTTAACCTTCGCCTCTACACCATCAACGGCCGCGGCGATACTCGACGACAGCTTGGTTTCCGCCGTGCATTGGGCCTCTTGCAGCGTTTGTTGTTGGTTGCTGATGCCCTTGCTACATTTGCTCACTTGCGCAGAAAGCGAGCAGATTTGGGCGGCTATCTCGTCGTTGCTGGGGCAGCCTGCTGCAGCCGCCTCTTTCTGCGCAGCCCGATTAAGGTCTAAAATGACCAGCTGAAGCCTCTCATCCAGTTTCTCTTGTTTTTTGCGAAGGTAGTGTATTTGCTCCGTGTGTCGCTTTTGAGATGCCTCTTGAGTTGCGGAGGTTGCACGCTGAAGAGAGAGCGCATTTCGCGTGTTGTCCATTTCCAGGTCCGCCTGCTTTTGCATGACGCGGCGGAGCAGCAGATTGACCTCCTTCTGCTCCTGCCGCAACGACTCCATCATGGAGCGTGATGCTTGCGCCTCGTCATTCAGCTGTCGCATGAACTCACGTACAACGTAGGGAATGTTGACCCACTCCTCTCCGTCATCTAGAAGGAGAGAGCGGCCTTCGTAACCCATCATGACTTTAAAAAAAATTGCTGTATAGCAGGGGAGAGAAGCGCTGCCACAAGAGAAAGCGAAACGAGAAACCAACGTGTCTAATTGGTTTCAGATTTCTGGAGGTGCAGTCCGGTGAAAAAGTGACTCGAAAAAAAAAGACAGCAATTTGGAGCACAAAAAGAAGATATGAAGGTGAATCGTAAGCTCGCAGTAAACGAGTGCTTCCGTTGTATGTTGGGTTTCACGCTCTGCAAGACAGAAATGTGCAAGTTGCACTTTGTCTGCCCTGTGTTTTGGGGAAAATGTAATGCAAGCAGTTATAACGTGAGTCTGAAAAGCACGTAGCGAAGGAAAAGAAAAAGCAAGCAGACAGAAAGAGAGAAAAGTGTTCATTCTTGACAATGAGCTACATAAAAAATGTATGTCCTGAAAGATATCCGTTCCTTCCTTTACATGTTCTTAAAAAGGAAATCACACTGACGAATAAGAGACGATCAAGGGTAGACGAATGGTACACAAACGTTATTTTTTGCAACAATAGCGGTTGCGTTTGCAGTTTCCACCCAATTGCATTGCAAATGGCGAAGAGCTGTCACAGTCATAGAGTACAACGTGTCAGCACTTTTACCTTTTTTTCTTTTTTTTTGCATCGGAGGAGCTAGCAATAAAGGCATTGCGAGATCGTGAGATCATTCTGTGAACGTAACAATATGTGAGCTCGAAAGCGCATACCCCAAGTCGGCTGTCGTGCCGGCTGAACGCACAATTGGATAATAATGAGTGAGAGCCGCTCACAAGAATGGAGAACGAAAAAAGGGAAGCGGTAGCTAGTCGAGGAGATTGCAAGTAAAACGTGACGTCGACAAAAAGATTTGAGCACGTACAAAAGGGAAAAAAGAGAAAAGAAATACCATGTGCTGTTGCCGTTTTTTTTTTCTCTTCGGATACCACTTTGGCTTAAACTGTGTACCCACTTTCCGTAATCATCTTCATATTGTACTGACGGAAGTACCTCATGTAGTTCCAAAACTCCTGTGGGTTGATTGCATAGTACAATTGATGATCCCGAACATCAGCAAAGTGGACGTTGCGGATGGGTGGCCGCACACGAGCCATGTCCAGCATAAACTTAAACTTGTAGTACCAATCCTGCTTGCGCAACAGCCCGGGCACATACACAAGACTATGCACGCCGTTGAAGTTCTTGACCTTGTCTTGTGCGCGATCTAACGGCCGGAAGGGCGATCCGCTGCGGCCAAGAATAGCAGTGACACTTAAAACAAGGTCTTTGTTTTCTAACACCGTGCGAAGTGCTACATACCCTCCGTTGCCTTTCCCCAGAAGGTGAACCTTGCCGTGTTCGACGCGAAAGTTGTCCGTCACCCAGTCGCAGAACCGCGCCACAATACCTTCCACCGGAATTTGCATGTTGTGGCGCAGATTCACTACAGGCGAAATAATAACCCACCGTTGCTCCAGCATATGTTCGCGGTGAACAGGCCGCTCAAAAAAGTTAGCACACACGTCCTCGAAATCACGCGGGATGCCACGGTGGTCGGGAAGCACCACCATGTACGGATACTCAACGTCGGGTTTCCAGTCCGGCGGGGCTATCATACTGTAGGCGATTGGCGCTGGGTCTTCATCGACATCGAATGCGTTGTGGTCGACGCAGTCGGCTTGCCCTTCGATCAGTTTCAAGCTTGTCGACATTGGATACAATGCTCGCAATTCGAATTCGTTTGGCAGAATGTAATTCTTGGGAAGACGGCGAAACGAAGTTTCGTTTGGACGGTACTCCATTTCTGGCTGCGGCACCCGCACAATGTGTCGGCGCTTTCGAAGACTCACTTGATCGACCCTCTTGTCCTTTGTGCGCGATCCGATAAACGGCCCATCTTGCGAGTACATGTACTGGAGTTTGTGAAGCTCAATATACTCGTTGTCGTGCTTGCTCATGACGTTGACATCGTCAGAATCCACTGTCGACGTCTTCAGCGCGTCTTTTTCGTCTGGAGCCCGCACCGTTTCGCTAATAATTTCAGCGGAGGTGGTGATGTCAGCGTTACCTGATTGGCTCTCAGTCAGTTCAGACGCATCGCTACTCACATTGTGAGTGTGGCGCACGAATGAACTTCCTAAAAGGAAAGAAACGCGTCCCAGACGACGAAACATTGACACAACCTTCAGTGTTCTTAAAATGGTTTTTTTTTAATTGAAGTTTCAAAAGTGTGACAACGTTGATCCAAACAGAGCCAATGATGTATAGGCCAGTTGTGAAAGAAAAGAAATCATTGTAGATATACGAATAAATAGGAAAGAGTAATCGAGCGCAATGAGAAGAGCTAAAATTAGTTGAATACAGAAACCTTGTAATTCTTCTCAGAAATCAGCATTGCATGCCAATGCGCAGAAAGCTACGCTTCCGTTTGCAAAAATTGCTGGACACACCGGAAGAAGAAAAAAAGACTTGTGTGCTTTTTTTTCCCCTTTTCAGCTATTGGCAACAACCTTTCTTCCTTTTCGAAACGTCGAGCAACTCGCATTTACCACTATTAAATTGGTTTGTACCAGAAACGCTCACCTTGAGTTTGCCGGAGCCAACCGAAGGAAACAAAAGAAAAGAAAACGTTAACAGACGTAAAGTCGGGAAAATGAATATATGAGAGAAGCTGATAGTGAAAAGAAAATAAAAGGTCAACAATAGTAGACCGTTCTTCAAAGACAGTGGAGACGCTGACAGCGAGAGAAATACACCGCAAGCACATGCACCCACGAATATGGGAAGTGAAAGGAATGTAAACGGCCGTTTAAATGAAAGTCACGTTATGGCTTCTTCCATTCGAGATGGTACAAGTCGTTGCGAACGCCTTTCATGATAGGGATACGGTTCCTTGTGTCTGGGATGACGCCAAAGTCAACTTTGCAGTCAAGGAAGCCTTCCTTCTCGTCCAGCTCGCCAAGCACGTTGCCCATGGGATCCACCACCATCGAGTGTCCCCACGCAATGTACTCGGCAGTGGTGTCTCGAGCGGGCGAGCATAGAAAGACGAATTGTTGATTGTCCACTGCACGAGCACGTCCACTCAGTTCCCAATGCGCTGGTCCTGTGACCATGTTGAACGCGCCAGGGTAGACGATGAAAGATGTTCCCTGTGTAGCAAGCTGCCACGCCAGAAGGGGATATCGAATATCAAAGCAGATTCCGACGCCAAACTTCGTGTGCTCATCCATCGTGATTGCACTGGCATCATCGCCAGCTGTGAGAACTTCGCCTTCATCAAAGCGAACCGCTTCTGTGTTAATACGGAACAGGTGCACTTTACGGTGCACATGCTTCAGCGAACCATCCGGGCCGAACGTCATGCTGGCGTTGAATACTTTCCCATCTGCGGCTTTCTCCGGAATGCTGCCGGCAATAACCCAGATGTTGTTGTGCTTGGCGCACTCTGCCATGGCATCGTAAGTTGGATTTCCCGGAGCAAGCGACTCAGAGTACTCGTCAAAGTACTTTGTACCGTACGGACAGTTGAAGCACTCTGGCAGAACTGCAAGTTTGCTTCCGCGCTTCGCAGCAGCAGTGATCATACTCACCGCCTTCTGAATGTTGGCTGCTTTCTCGCGCGTAACAGCCATCTGGCAGAGAGTGACAGGAAGAACGTTTGCCATTTTTTTTTCTTTGTCGTTGTGTGTGAGTTTGTATTTCTGCGACGCAGGGAGCCGATAAATGTCCTCTGACAAAAAAAAAAGGAAAATAGAAGCATTGAAAAAAAGTAGAGGTCAAGACAGAAGAAGGAAAGACAATTGTATTCTTTTTTTTTAGCAGCACAATAAATGCCCTGCGGTGCCAAAACGCTTTTGTTCACATTCGCTTTGCATGTTTCACGTACTTTCAACTGCATTCTCTCTCTGCTGTTCCTGAGCGCTCGCGCCGCACCAAAGAAGCTCCGCCACATTCGACTCGTTGCTTCACAGTAATCTGCACCCGCGCAATTTCACCTGATTGTTTCTCAAAAGCCTTTGACAACGCACTGAACAAAGAGGGGGGAAAAAAGCAATTAAGCCGCCGAGCGCATTTCGGGGATTGTTTTTCAGAGCTGTTCCGCTTTGGCTTGTTTCCTTTTGCCTTTTGGTGTTGGGAGGGGGGGGGG
>AUXI01000637.1:0-14786 GCA_000482105.1 Crithidia acanthocephali | reverse complement strand
ACCCTCCACCAACGGAGCGTGACGACTGCCGCCGCGACTGCACTGCGCCTCAAGCGGGAGCTCAGCCAACTCCGCACGCTCTGCCGGCAACGTGCTGTCGCAGCGCAGCGACATGGACGACTTTTTCTACGCCGCGCTGAATGAGGTGCGCGAGCGTGTCGTGGAGGAGCGCCGGCAGCTCTTGACGGCAGGCGGTGGACAGCCAGGGGCAGCGACACAGGATGCAAGAGCCACCGGTCTTTCCACATCGACGTACTCCCCTGCGCAGACGGCGACGTCGCTGCTGCGTTTAGAGACGACGGAACGCCTTCTCCTCACCGGGGGCAGCCCTGGCGTTGCACCAACCGCGTCCCCCAGCGGACGGTGGACGTTGGACCGAAAGGGCTTTCCCAAGCGTGGTACTGGGGCCGCTGCGGCGACGGCGGCGTCCACCGCGAGAACGAGCGGTGGTGGTGGCCCGGGTGGCGGCTCCTTCTCTCACGCCCCCCTGCCACCGGTGGGGGCTGCCTCCGCACGCGGTCCGCGCTCTGCCCCTCCCGCAGCGCAGCTCGATGCCGCGGGGACGCTCATCTCCGTCCCCAACGCACTGCCAGCGTACCTGCGCGCCGACGTCGACGAAGACTGCGCGGCGGAGCAGACGGCAGCGAACCATGGACCCTCGCCGCCGCCTGCGCCATCGCTGCTGCACAGCCTGCCGAACCCTGCAACGTGGAAGGACGTGAAGGAGGTGGAGGTGGCATCGCTGAGCTGGGCTGATAAGGAGCGGGTGATTCAGTTGCTCTTCAAGCGCATGCAAGACGAGCGGCGGCACCGAGGGAAGGCCCACGCCAAAGCGACAACAGCTGCCGCCGCCGCTGCAGCAGCGCAGACGGCGTCGCGGAAGCACACCGTCACGCCGGAGGAGGCCGACATGCCGCACTTTGTGGTGGACGCGGACTCGTCCACCTTCTTGACTCAAACGTAGCGCCTCGCACGAGAAGGCCTCGTCAACGAAAACACGAAAGAGTAGTGTCCTGACGCGCTATGTAATGTATCGTGAGCCTAGGCACGGATGTAAAATAGTGTCACCATAATAGGAGTGCATTGTATCTTTTCTTTGCTTTTTTTTCTTGAAACTGATTCTCCTTCATTTTTTTTTTCATCGCTGATTCCATGCTTGCAAGGTTTTGTACCAGTAATACACACACACAAGAGAAACGGAATCTTGACGCTGTCAAGTAACGAAACAGAAGAAAATCATCTACTGTGCGTATCACAGAGAAGATTCCAAAGAAAAGCAAAGCAGCCGTTTGGAGGAAAGAGAACGGCTGCGATAGGAACCGTGTTTAGTATGCTGCGAGTGTATGCCACTTTGCCTTCTACACTTCACCCTCTCATCCCTGTGCCTTTTTTTTTCTTCCTCTTCTTTTTGTTGTTGTTGTTTTTGTTAATTGCATCTTTGCAGTACACCGAGAAAAAGCAGCGTTTGGAGATCACAGATCAATCATTTACCCTCTTCTACATTAGATGCACACACCTCTTTTTCCATTCGTTTCCACCTCACATACTCATCGAAACGACCGGTCTCTTTTTTCAGTTTTTTAGAAGCACAATAGAAGTTAGACTTTCTAGACCTTTCATTACTGTTTTTCTGTTCCTTTTCTCCCGTCCACATCCTCCATGTCCGTTCCCGTAGCGGGCCGTCGGAAAGGGCAGGCGAAAGCAGCAGGGTCCACGGCCACTGGTGGTGCCGCCACTGCCGCGTCAGCCTCCCCAGCGATGCCGTCGTGGCTGGACGACGGTGCCACTCCGAGCGCTGCTGCTGTCTCTTCACCAGCCTCGCCATTTGCCTTCACAGAGCCCCCCGCCGCCGCGTCTTCACCCGCCACCGCCCTTGCACAGGTGTTCCTACCCACCGCCTCGCACGCCGCCACCACCTCGGCCTCAAGTCTCACGGTACTCAACGCAGGGTTGCCGGCATTTCTGCTGGACGAAGTGCCGACGCCATCGCAGCCGGCCGCATCCGTCGTCACGGTGACGCCAGCGGTGCAGCCCTCCTCTCCCGCTGCACAGGAGGCAGACTACCATCGAAAGCGCGCGCTTCTAGACGAGCTCAACGCACTGACACAACAACTCAACGACGTCGCGCGGCACGTGGAGGTGCTGCAGGGCAACAGTCATCCAGCGGCGGTGGAGGTGCAGGAGCTGGACAGCACACTGACGACGTTACGCGCCAAGGAGGCGGAGGGGCAGCGGCTGAAGGCGGAGCGAGAGGCACGCGTGCGGCGTGAAGCAGCAGCGTCAGAGGCAGTCTCAGGTGCTGCTAGCGCTGACCTGGACAGCGCCGTCTCCACCTTCCGCGCGGAGGTGACCACACGTGTGAAGAGCAGTTGAAGGCTGTCAAAGCGGAGCTGGAGGCACAGAAGGGCAGGAATGCGTCACTGCAGAAGGAGTGTGAGGAGGCCATGTCCACCACGCCGGAGGCGCGGTGTCAGACGGCTGCCTTCGACGCATTGCAACGCCGTCTGCAGGATAGCGTGCGTCACCTGAAGCAGCACTTCTCCCAGTCGTGCAGCACCACGGTCGCTCGCAGTGCACGGGAGTTCTTGGCCGCCGCACGACGGCAGCGGGAGGAGGTGTTCGCCAGCGACGCCGCACGACGCACCGAGCAGCTGCACAGGTATCAAACCGAGCGTAAGAAGTCGATGGAAGCCTTTTATGAAGAATGCCACAGCGTGTCGCAGGGCCATGCCGACTCCCTCTTCGGCGCACTCAAGACTCTGCTGGAGAAGCGACGGCGACAGGCCGCGTACGAGCGCGATCAGCGGCTCAGCGCCTTTCACGCTCGGCTGCGCACCACGACGGAGCGCGGACGCCTAGCGATGGAGCAGCAGGTGCGTGCTCGAGTAGAACAGGAGATCTGCATCGCAAATACGCAGCGGGAAAGTGCGCACAAGGAGCTTGCCCTACGCCAGGAGGAACTGGCGCAGCAGCGTCGCGCCTTTCAGTCGTGCGCGGAGGCCGAGTACCAGTCGCTGCGCGAGACAAGGGCTGCCGCAGGAGGTGGTAGCGGGGGTGGTGGACTCAGTGCGCTGAACCGCGCAGCAGGCAGTCCTAGCGCCTCTGCTGCCACCACGGCAGCGGGTCCTTCGGTAGAGTCGCTGCGCCGAGAAATGGAGGAGGTGCGTGCGATGCTGACACAGGCTTGCCTGACATTCCGTGCAAAGCAGCAGCGTCTAGAGTCGTCCTCTTCTGCGTCGCCATCGCCACTGAGGCACCGTCACATCGCCAGGCACACGCCGGGTCACCCATCCGCGCCGTGGATGGGTGGAGAAAAGCCGTGGTGCTCCTTCGACGACGCGGTGGCGCAGTGGCGGGACGCCATCGTGTCGGTGCAGCAACGCCGCGAGCTCCTGCGACGCACGATCGCTGAGCTGGCGACGTCGACGCGGTCGTGGACGGACCGCCTTCAGCAGGGTCGTCGGCAGCTCAGCCAGCAGCGAGAGGCAGTGCAGACGGTGCGTCGCGACTGGGAGACGCGGGTGCGAGGCGAGCTGTCACGCTGCCTCACGGTGCAGGACCCGGCAGTCCCGCCCCTCGCGGCCATCACCGCCACCACTCTCGAAAGCCTCACAGGCCGCCTTGGCGAGTTGACGCGGAAGCAGGGCACCCTGCGAGCGTCGCGCGCCGCTTTCACGGCGCAGATGACAGCGTGGGTCGACGCAGTCGGTGCGTATCGCAGCCGCACGGAGCACCTCCTCGGCGACATTTTCAAAAACTTTGAATCACTGCGGGAGAAGAGCGTGCAGGTCGAGGTAGATGAGCTGACGCTGCGGTCAATGCACGCGCAGGTTTCGGTGCTGCACCGACACGTCTCGGAGGAAGCTCACCGACTCGCCACGCAGAAGCAGTATCTGGAAAAGCTCGTCCAGGATATGCGAACGTCGCGGCCGTCAACAGCAACAGTAACAGCACCGCTACTGGCACCGTCCGCGGCGTCTCCTGATCCCTTCACCAACGGTCACTCGACACAGATCTTCAACGGGTCTACGTCACCACTCGTTGACATCACCAACGCCGCCCAGCGGGAGCTCAACTGCAATGCAGCCGCACCGGATCAGAAGGACACACCGGAGAAGGCAGAGCCTCCTTTGCCGCCGCGCAAGGAGTTGGCGGCCGCACCACCGGTAAAGCACCCGTCATCGACCACCACACGCTCC
Organism: Crithidia acanthocephali; assembly: GCA_000482105.1. NCBI lineage: Eukaryota > Euglenozoa > Kinetoplastea > Trypanosomatida > Trypanosomatidae > Crithidia > Crithidia acanthocephali. The sequence goes on along the minus strand of AUXI01000637.1, from coordinate 10,587 downwards.
TTAACCGTGGTGAGCAAAGGCGGTGGCGGTGGCGGTGGTGCAGCACCAGCTCCTCGCGCGAGCAAGCGTGCGGCAACCACGACGGTGTCCACCAGCTCTGGTGCTGACCTGTTCGGCAGCGACTCGCCATCCCCCATCATGCCGTCTCTGGAGGGGCACAGTGGTTGGCTTCAGCAACCGTCTCTAACAGGGAGTAGGGTGGGCGGTGCCTTTGCTGCAGGGACGTACATCTCCGTATCTCCGCAAACAGAGGACGCGCCGGTGAAGACGGCAGACGCGGCAACACCCGATCGTCGACGGTCAGTTGACACCGAAGTCGACTTCGCCACAGAGCTGGAACCACTGGAGGACAATGACGAAGACGACGACGACTTCAGCGACATCGCCCCGCTGCGGGCTTACCATTAGGAGAAAAGGATGAAGGTGAACAATCTCCAGTGCTGCTTCACATCGACAAAGCTCACCCTCCAAGAAAAAAAAAGAAAAGAGAACAGTTTCACTTGACCTTTACACGTTTTAACGTGTTGCGTTTAGCATCGCTTGATGCGACGGAGAAAACCCGAAAAACAATGCTCATCTGGGTTGAACACCTCCAATGCACGCCAACAACCGGACCCTTTTTTTTCTTCTTTGATGCGCTGCTTTGTTGACGTCATCTTCGTGTGAGACACCCCTCGCTGACCTATTCCTTCTCTCTGTTCTCCCTTTTGTTCGCACGCATTGCAATTTTCATCACGTTGGCAAGAAACACGTTAAACAGTTTCTTTTCACTATCAAGAGGCGTGCTCTGTTTTTTTCCGCGAGCAAAGCGTTCGGTGAAAATAGAACAGCGTTCCGCCGTTCCTATTCAGCAAGAAAAAAAGCACCGAACAGAAAGAGCCACACAGGGCTCGTTGTTTTCTCAATCTCATTGTTACTGCCCCAAACCATTGGGGGCCATTGTACTCCTTTCGAAAGACAAGGCATTACCTGATATCAACGCGTACGTTGGTCATTGCTGCTGCGAAAAAAAAGCACTCCCTCATATCTACAAGAAGAACCGATATCGTTTATCTTTCTCATCAATAGACCTACACTTCTTGCTTCCTATTGTTTCAATTCCTCTCTCTCTCTTAGATCCGCGTATTCCATAATGATTCAGTTAGACTTTGTGCTGTATCGCTTTGTGTGCGACATCGCCACCTTCACCGGACTCTTCACCGAGGATGCCGAAGGCCGCAGCATCCCTGACACCGCCGCCTTCCACTGCACGTGGAGCCGCAGTCCGCGCACAAAGCAGGTCTCCGCTGCCGTCTCCGAGCGCGTCGGCGGCAGCACCGACAGCATCTACTTCAAGGCTCTCGGCGCTGACATGGCTCTCACCTTCCCCACCGATGCACACCAGTTCCGCATTGATGGAGAGAAGGAGGTGGTCACCTTCGCACTCCGCCCCTCGCAGTACAGTGCAGAGGGTGCGTTGCCCATCATTGCCAAAGGTACGCTGGACCCGAGTCCGTACTTTGATAAGCCGAAAAAGAACTACGCGATTAAGCTGCGCGACGCTGCCGGGCAGGTAACCGGCAAGCTCCTCTTTTCACTCGTCGTGCACGAGGTGGAGGGGGCCAGCTCGCAGTTGGGCATGCCGGACAGAGCCGCAGCCGCGTTGAGTGGTGGTGGCCTGCGGTCGTCAAAGTCGCCTGGCACTCGCAGTCTCGAGGGCAGCCAGAAATCCCTCTCTCGTAACCCAGCACGGGATCGACTGTTCAAGACGACGACGACATCGCCACGGCAGCCGTCGCTGCATTCTGGCACGACACCACCACGCGTGCCACCCACAGCTGCGACAGGTGCTGCAGCTGTGGCTCTTGTCCCGCAGCGCAACAGCCCGCAGCGCAGCAGTCCCGTGCCGTCACCGCACAGCAACAACAGCAGGGCTGGTGCTGATGCTGCAGCCATTCCGTCCTCCACGGCACCCAACAACACCACAAGCAGCATGCTCGCAGTGGGTCGCAGCATCGAGAGCGTCGACGTGCAGCTGGAGCGCATCACGGTGCGGTCGGAGGGCATCGACCTCGAGCACCCGGCGCCGCTGTTGCTCGGCGGCGACTACAACCTCAAAATCCGCTACGGCTCCTTCTCCTACAGCACCACTCGCTGCGTCTGCTGCAACCCGAAGGAGGTGGAGTACAGGGGTCAGCAGACGTGCATCACGCTGCAGTCGCCGCCCCCCACCAATGGTGACAAGCTGCGCTTCTCCCTGTGGGAGGACAAGAAGCAGGTGGCGGGCTTCTCCCTCGACCCGGCGAAATTCACCGCCGCACCGGGCGTGTGGAAGGAGTACGCCATCCCTTTCCGCTATCACCCAACGGGGCAGAAGGCGGCGTTGGATGTGCGCGTGCGACGGCTGGTGGTGCCGCTCGACGGGTCACCGGTCGGCCGCCACGCCCGTACGCCGCCGTCGCACCGGCAGCCGACGATGACGACGAGCGCGACGGAGCCGATCGCCTTTCCGGCTGAAGGGAATGTGCCGCGACAACTCACCTATCAGGCAGACAAGCCAGGGAGCAGCGGTGGCAACTCTCGCCTTCACGGCATCGATGCAGCCGCGCAGCAGCAACACACACCACTGCGTACCACTGGAACATCACCGACGCAGCAGCTGGAGTTGGAGTCGCATCAGCAGGTACCGCCACCGTCAGGGGGGAAGGCAACGCCGCTGCGGTCCGCGCAACCGGCCCGCGTCGGTGGCTCCTCCCCGCCAGGCTCCATCGTCGTGACGAGCGGCACGCTGCAGGGCAGCACGGCCCGCGACGGCACGCCACACCGCTTTTACGACGCAAACAGCGACCGCAGCGCGCACACGGGGCAGCGCAGCGGCAACCCGTCCAGTGCGGTGGTGCGCAGCGCGTGGGAGCGGACCCCGATGCAGCAGCGACCGCCGCCGCTGACGCAGAACCTCGCGGACCTCCCGGCAGATCGGCGCGTGCCGGATGATCACGAGAGTTACATATCGGAAGTGCTGGCGCGGCTGAACCGGCTGCCACGCGGCGGCGGACGGCAGCCGACGTCGCTGATGGAGGAGTGGATGGGGTGGCGCGACGATCGAGAGCGCAGTCGGTGCAACAGCGTCGCGAACTCGGTGGCGCGCTCGAACTCCGTCAGCAGCGTCGTGAGCCGTGCAGACTCGCTGGCCTCCGTGACGTCCCGCCACGCCTCGGTGCCGCGTGCGACCAAGTCGAACGCCGATCACTCCCTCATGACACCCTTCACGCCGGACAACACGCGCTTTCGCCGACGGCGCACAAGCCCCAGCCCCGCAGCGCGGAACCCGCTGGTTTGACTCCGGTAAGGATGTGAAGGTGATGTGCCACGACAAGGGTGCGTTTTGCGAGGCTCCGCGCTGTCACAGAGAGACAACGATACTTGTATGAAAACCGAAGCTTTTTCTCTTCTTTTCGTGCGTTATGTCGACAATACGGACACCGTGGCAGTGCTGTTTTTTTTTTTTAATGTTACTTTTACACCTCCGTGCGGTGCTTCCCCCTCAAAATAGCGAGCTGTACGCGTTAGACTAGAAGCGATTCTTTCGAGCAAGCAAAAAAAAGAAAGAAAGCCGATGAACTGACAACGGAGAGTTGAGACGAGAAAAGAGCAGCTGGATTCACTTCAGGCCGCAAACACACGACAACCGTCAAGTATCCGTGTTCGTGAAAGACACGTGGCTGTTTAGTGCACTAACATCGACGAAAGCTCGAACACTGTGCTCTCCAAGAAGCAAGACCCGCTCTTCTGTGGCTTTCTAGCGAAGAAACTACGCTACTTTCTGTTATTGTTTTGTTTCGAAAGAGAGAGAAAAGTTGAAACATGCCGAGACAATGCTCATCCTCATTTTCTTCCCTTTTCTCATTGCCTCGTGTCCTTCCACTTTTTTTTCTGGATCACTTTGGTGATCTTCTGTTACGCAAAACGGTGATTTTCTTTTTCGTCTGCAGATTGCAAGCGCGTCAAGCCAGATTCTGCTTTGGAATACAAACACACTACTGCGCCTCGCTCTTTGATCTCCTTTATATCCAAAAAGTAGCTCGCCATGTCGGCATCCGCGAGCTCCTCGTCCACGCGCAAGAGCGAGGAAGAAAACAGTCACCCGTCCTCCTCCTCAGCGACAGAGGCGACACATTCATCCGCGTCGTCGTCGGCCTCCTCCGGCTCCAGCGACCGGTCGTCATCCGCTTCCGACAATTCAGAGCACAGCGCGTCATCGTCGTCCTCTGATGCATCGCACACCAGCGGCTCAGCCTCCTCCTCTGCGTCCTCTGCCTCCTCCACCCGCTCTTCCCCTTCACGCGCGGTGGACGACAAGGACGACGTTGCTGCGCCACTGAAGCTGCCTCGACTGGAGGAGGTGGACAGGACACTCCCCTCAAGCAATGTCCAGACGGGCACGAGTAGCCGACCACAGACGTCAGCCGGTAGCGGTGGTGCGTCCATCTTCCCTGCCCCGCTGCTAGCCCCGATAAATCCACATCAGCAGCTTGCTGGAGCGCCGCCACGCTACGGACCTGCGTTTCCTCCTCCGCCACCTTTTGGCGCCTGGGTACCACCGTCGCCGCCGCCGCTGCCCACACTCAGCGCGGCTGCAAAGGACATCACGGAGATGGACGTCCGAGCTGGCGTCCGCCTCGGCGTCTACCGGGCCGCCACGCGCCTGAACACGGAGCAGGTGATGGACGAAGTCGAGTCGGTGCGCATGACGCGTAGCGTGGAGCGGGTGCTGCTGGAGTCGCAGCAACCGACACAGCAGCCTCAGCCTGGCGTGCCGATCGAGGAGCGTGAGTACGCCTGGGCAACCGTCTTCTTCGCAGACGCCGAGGCCGCGGAGCTGTGTGTGGCGCGGCTGTGCCAGCCTGGCCGCCGCTCAAAGTGGTCACGCATGTGCATTCAGCGTCTGCCGCTCACCTCGCTGCTCACGGCGCCGCTGTCGTCGGCGGAGAGTGAACGCTACCGCGTGCACGCCTACCAGCTCGAGTCCGCCGCTTCCACGCCAGGCACGGCGGCGGCGACGGCATCGGCGCTGCCGGACACCGTCCTCGCACGCAGCGCGGGTGGGTGGTGCGTGCTGTCCACTGCGGGGCTCTACCCCACAATGGGGATTGCCACCTACCTGAAGCACCGCCGCTCCGGCGATTTCAGCGGCGTCGAGGTCTGCGCGAAGTTCCACACGGAGGTGGAAAAGGACGCATGTGATGCAGGCGGCAAGTGTGCCAGCCTGCACTTGCGGGAGGCGGAGCAGTGGAAGCTGCTGCTGCCGGTGGTGCGACTGCCCGCAGCTGGGAAAACCTCCGTGGGCACATCGCCGCATGTGAAGCCGGCGTCAGCAAGCATCACTCCTGCTGCTGCTGCTACTGCGACTGCGGCAGTTGTCAATCGCTTGGCTGAGACGTCGTGGCAACGTGCACGACACGCAGACTGCCTTGTCGTGAACCCGCTTCCCCCTGACATCGATGAGAGGAGCTTTGTGTACATGTTCCGAGGGTGCAAGGGCTTTGTGCGTGCGCAGACGGTGCGCACGGTCGACCAAGTGCGCTACGGCGTGGTGCAGTTCACCGACGCCACGAGTGCGCAGGAGGCGCGGCAGCAGGCTGCCGCGAGCTCCGAGCTGGTCGTCCGCTTCTACGAGGAGGAGTCTAACTGCAACGCCGCAGGGACTGCCACAAGCGGTGGGGGTCTTCTTGCACGAACTGCGGTTGAGACGGCAGTGGACGGCGAGGGCACACCTCGTCAAGTAGAGGAGAGCGACAGCAAGGAAGTGTCCGCAACGCCGGACAGGAACAACCAGAACAGTACCACGGACGATAAGGAGGCAGGCTGTGGTGGTGCCGCACCGGTTGAGCCGACGCACGCAGCGGGGGTGCCATTTCCACCGCTGCCGGAGGGCTGGGAGTATGGACTGTCGCGCCGCACGATGCAGTACTTCTTCCTGCAGTCGGGCAAGAAGTCCACCACGTGGAAGCACCCCGTGACGCAGGAGCAGTACAAAGCGAAACGTTGAGCAAAAAAAAAAGGATGTGGAACTGCAGTGTATGACGGAACAGGCGAAAGTAATCGTGAAGCAGCCAAAAGGCCTTTGAGAGAACACGTCTCATTCATGTTGTTAACGATTAAACAAAACAAAAAGAAAGAGAACAGAGATACACACTCTCAAACCGGCAAGAGGATATCGAAGTGAGATGCACCGTGTCGCAGAATCTTACTACGATAATGAATACTTTGCGTGCGGCACAACACTTCTCAGCATCACAGGGAGCGAAGTTTGCTGAGCTTCCGGCACCGACAGCAACTATCCGCTTCTCCACACATGCGTTCAACTATTTATTCCCCTTTGGGCTTTCTATCTTTCCTCTTGGTTCTCTCTCTTTTGTTGTTGTAATTGCTCACAGCTGGCTTCTTTCGAAGGTTCAGTGTCGCATCACCTGTCGCCGCGTACAGGAAAAAAGAAAAAACAAGCGCAAAGATAGAGCTTCGCTTTCTCTGCACATACAAACAAACAAAGAGAACACCCAATTGAACAAATTACAGACTTCCGCCTTTGAGTGTGCGAATCACCACTGTGTTGTTCTCAGCAGAAACGTGCAGCCTCTTTGCTGTTTTGACTGTATCAACGAGTGCATCTCTAAACCGTCACTTCTTCTCATCTTTTTGTTTTTCACCTTAAAAAGCTAAAAAAAACCTAGACTCTTTCTTTCTCAGGCTCCGTTTATCACTTTATCTTTAACAACAACAAAAAAAGCGCGATAGTGGCAGAGCCGCAAGCAGAAGCGAAAGCAGCGTGCACTGATCCTTTTTGCTTCCTTTTATCTTCTACAGTTTTAACTTTTTCTTATTTACTCTTCTAGACCTCATAGTATTCTTCCTCTGGCGTCCTTTTTTTTTTCCGTTGTCGTTGATTGTGTGCTAAGCATTTCTTTACCTTTTTTTTCCCTCTCTCACCACCACAGCAGCAGCAACGAGATGTGCTGCGACGACCCGCCACACAAGCGCAACTGGAGGTTGTACCACCTCCTCGACCTGATCACCCCCATCACCGCCCGTCAGGTGAAGTGGAACTTCCGCAAGGTCACGCTGCGGCACCACTACTACCAAGCCTACCTCGTTCTCTACAACCGTAGCCGCAAGTACCTCTTCGACTCCATCGGCGAAGATGCGTACGGCTTCATTTCGAGTGGGACGTGGGGCCCCTTCGTGCCCGCCTTCGGCGCTGTCGGCACCGTCCTGCTGTACTCCATCGTGTTGATGGTCGAGGTGGCGATGCTGCTCATCTTCTTCGCCTTCCTTGCAGCCCGAGACAACGAGACGATTATGTGGTCGTGGGAGAAAGTGGTGGCGCCGCTGATGGTGTTCGTCATCATCATGGTCATCGTCGCTATCCTCGCTGTCTTGGTGAACTTGCTGTCGCCGCGGACGTATCGCGAGGGCATGGCGTGGCCGGACCGCGTCTCGCCCTTCGGCAATCTGCTCGCTGCCGCCTGCTACTTCTGCATCCCCTTCGTCATCGGCCACAAGATCAACACCGACCCCCACGCAGGGGTTGGCAAGTTCCTCACCTACATGTGCCTGCCCATCATGGGCGACATCTTCTACTACCTCACCTCGCTCATCTGGCGCTGGCCGAGGCGGCTGCGGCTGCAGATGGAGGTCGGCAACAACCGCCCCGATCCGGTGATCTACCGCGGCATCTTTGCCATGGGCATCCTCAACATGCTGTGCGGCATCACCCAGTGGGTGCTTATCGGGTACAAGCTCGACGAGAAGCTGAACCGCTCGTGGTACATCATCTTCATCCCGTTCTGCTTCCGCATGGGCTTCCGCGTCGCCGAGGCGTGTCTGCGCAGCTTGATGAAGTACACCATCGGCGTGCGCAGCAAGATCGGCGTCGCCTTCGACACCGTCGGCTCCTTCTTCACCAACGGCATCCTCCTCATCTCGCTCTACTTCGTCGCCGTCCGCATTGAGCGAGGGCGGCAGAAGGTGAAGCTGGCCTACGCGCTCATTCCCGTCTACATCACCCTCGGTTACATCTTCCTCTTTCTGATCGTGACGATGATCATCCTGCTCATCTACTACTGCCGCCACAGCAGCGAGGACAACCGCATCAACAGCCAGTGGGTGCCGCCGCAGGACAACGACGAGGACGCGCCGAAGACGCTCGGCCAGACGACGACGTCCGACACGGCGCCGGTGCGTGTAGTGGGCAGCCAGCGTCGCGGCTGGGACGACGTGGACCACCTCACCGACTCCTCCGCCGCCTTCCCGGAGAACCTCGACGCGAACATGGAGGAGCAGGACTACGACGACTTCCGCACGGACGACGAGGAGCCGGTCTTCCAGAACGGCGAGACGCCGCGGTCGTCGCAGCTGCCCTACGGCAGCCCGCGCGATGACGAAGAGGAGGAGGGTGTCGAGAACACCTATAGCGACGCCACGCCGGACCGCGACGAGGGCTACGAGGTGCGCCGCAAGACGACGACAACGACGCGCCGCGTGTACGAGGTGCCGGTGGATGAGTCGAGCAGCGCGGGCAGCGAGCGGACGGCCAGCAGCGGCGGCAGCAGCGTGAACCGCGACGCGCACGACATTGACAGCCGTCATCGCAGCCGCTACACGCCGGAGGAGGCGTCGGCGGTCACCGGCAGCAGCAGCCGCAGCCCCGGCAGCCATAGCGGAGCCGCGACAGACGACTACACCGAAGTCACGACTTACCTCGACGAGGAGACGTCGGCGACGCGCACGGTGGAGGAGGACGAGGACGGCATCGCTACTGGTGACTCCAGCAGCTACACGGAGGAGACGAGCTACCTGTATGAGGAGTCGGCGTACAGCGGCGAGGGCGACGCACAGGCGCGCTCGGCAACGCGCAGTGGGTCGTATTCGTCGACGATGTTGTCTAGCGCTGCCTCCTCCTACACCTCCTCCGCTGCTAGCACCCCTGCACGGGCACGGTAAGGCAACAGCTACGTAGACTACATATTTTTTTTCTTCTTCTTTTGCTTTCTTTCTTTCCTTTTTCTTGGTTTCTTTCGTCTCTCATTTCTTTTTGTTTTTTCCAGAACCTTCCGTTTTCGTTTCCGTTTTTCTCCAGGATTGTGGCCCACTCTTCTCCGCACACGCACACGAACCTACTCCTTTTTGTTGATTCTTCGACGACGACAAAACTGACTTTTATCGAAAAGGGTATTGTCACACGGTCACTATTCTGTTTTAACACCTTGTTCGTTTGTTTTACACATAGAAGAATCATCGTCTTTTTTTTTGCTGTCTGTATCATATGCTTTGGTTGTTGTTGTTGCTGTTGCTGTTTTTGTTTTTATTTACTGACTTTCTTCTGATCTCTTGTCGTCTGTTTACTTGCTGCGATATCACAGCTTTTTCTCGATCATTCTTTTTTTTTTTCCTTTCCTACCCTCTCGTGCTCCTCCACTGGAGAGTTTCCAAAGAAGAGGAGCTTGACAGAGCAGAAGAGTTTGTTGATGTTGCGTCAGAGAAAGAACAGATCGTAAACTGCTGCGCTAGTAGAAAAGTTTTTTTTTTGGTTCCTTTCTGAGGTTCTCTCTCTCTTTTTTTCTTTTTATTGTTGTTGTTGATCCTGGTATTTGCGGTGCTACGCTCTTAGGTGTCGCTTTTCTTTTCTTTTCTGTACCACCAGTGGTCAGTTCATTGTACTTAGAGTCTCTTCTCTCTCTCTCTCTCTTTCTCTTACCTCTTTAGCGTCTGCAACTGCACTTAAGGTTTTTTTTTTCGTCTGTGTGTGTTAATGCTTTCTTGATCTGTCCGATGTGTCGTTTTGAGCCGCTTAAGATCTTCTGCATTTTCACTTCAGCTGCGGTGGTAGTCGTCGAGCATTTCCTTTCTTCACCTTTTTTTTTCTTCTTCTCTGTTCTACAATCTCTATAGTGGCGAGTGTTTTCCTTTTGCCGTGCTTGATGTGGTTCACCTCGTGTTTCGAGTGAGAGTGCCTCAGCCGTGCATTGGGCTGTGCGCAGGTGACGTCTTGTGAAGGAACCAACACAAAACGTGGAGTGTTTGCGGACCTCATCCATCATGTGTCTACGTTTTTTTTTTCTTTTTGCCTTTTCTTTTAAAACACCTTTTCTTTTTTCTTTTCGCTCTCCGTTCACCTTTGCTTTTTTTTTTCTTTCCTTTTTCGTTTGTGAGTGCGCGTGGGTATGCAGGTGTCGTGTGAGCGTCTTCTTTTGTACAAGGTCAAACCAAAACCAACCAGCCATCCAACAAACAAAAAAGCAGAAAAATGCGTGATATTTGTCGTCGGCTCCATCAGCTGAAGTGGATGCGACGCTGCACATCAACAACAACGCACATGGGACATTCTGCACTGCTGATCTTTCCCGTCTGTCACGGGTGCGGTGGTCTCGTTGTGTTTTTTTTTCGTGTGGTTGCTAGCACACACGAGTCTGGGTGGCTTCCTGCACGTGCGTTTCCGTCGTCGACGCAGCTCGACACGCTTCCCGATGAAAGCGTCTTCTTCACAGAGTGATCGGGAAGCGTGTCGAGCTGCGTCCGCGGCTGCTGCTGTCCTCTCTTTATTTGTTTTGC
>AUXI01000636.1:0-14787 GCA_000482105.1 Crithidia acanthocephali | reverse complement strand
ACCGACCACACACACACACACACAACAACACAAAAAAAAAGGAAATAGCAGCGATGACTTGGCGTCTTCCTTCACTCACCGCCGCATCTCCTTGGGACTAAATATATATACTTTTTTTGTGTGTTGTTTGCATCTTCTATGGTCACTCCTCTTCTCTTCCCGTCCTTCCTTCTCATCATCTCTGGAACACTGACACCTTCTTACGATTGATTGCCATGCTGCCGTTGTCGACAAACTTCTGAATGTACACGCATGCGTCCTCAAACTGGAATTCAAAGCTTCCTATAAACACTATCAATCATTATTTCTACCATTACCTTTTTTTCTTTGCTGTCGTGTAAACGTTTTCTTGCTGTTCTTATACACTTTGCCGTGATCAGCTTCTTTTCCTTTGTGATCCGTCTAGACGTCCTTCTCACAAGTGTGACTACTCCTTTCATCACCTTCAACTTGCACCGAGCGCTCTGGGCCAGCTGCAACTCAACTGGATCACAGCTGCCGTCTTCTTTCCTCCAAAGAAAAATATACAGAGTCGTCACCATCCACGCAGCCATGTCGAGTGTGATTGCGTCGAAAGTTGGTGAAGTGCGGCCGATGGCCATCATCATCGGCATCGCCCTCGGCCTCGTCGCGACGCTGCTGCTGCGTCTCCAATTGCGCAGCCGACAGCGGCTGACGGAGAAGCCGCGCACGAACCTCTTCGTGCCGCGTGCGTACACGGTGGAGGAGCTGGCGGACTACGACGGCCGCAAGAAGCCGGAGGCCTTCGTCGGGGTGAAGGGTGTCATCTACAACGTGTCGCTGGACTGGTACGGCCCTGAGGGCCCCTACAACGCTTTTGCTGGCTGCGACAGCTCGCGTCAGCTGGGCAAGGTGGTCGTCGGCCGCGATGAGATCAACGCCGACTGGACGACGCTCGCGCCAAGTCACCTGCAGACGCTGCACGAGTGGGAGGAGCGGCTGCGTAGCAAGTACCCGGCGGTGGGCTGGATCAAGGACCCGAAGGGCGACTTCGTGAAGCGCGCCGCCACGATGCAGCCGTAAGAGAGGCAGGAGCAGTGGTGTGCGTGAGTGTGGGGCAACGAGCCCTGTACACCTCCTGTGTTGGAGTTCAGTTTTTTTTCTCCTTTCTCTATTCTTGTTCCTTGTTGGTCTATCCTCCTCTTTGTTTGAACAACTCTTCTGTCTGCCAAAGAATTAACTTGACAGCTACCGATTTCAATGACAGCAGTGACAACCGTTACATCAATCGCAGCAGAGAGGAAGAAATGAAGGCTGTTGTTTGCAGAGCGCGTGCTGTACACGTGTAACTTCCCCCCTCGACGGCGCGTGAGAGCAAACGCTGCTGGAAGAAAAAAACGTAAAAGAATCCTTGCTGGTCTGATGCGTTTGTTGTGTCGACCTCGATCGCCCTGTGCTACGCGTGCACAGGTCACCACTGCGTTCGCCGACGAGGTGGACCGGTTGGCGTGCGCAGAGTCGTTTTCCAGTATCCGACACAACGCGTCTACCGCCCTACTACATATATCGAGCTTCTCTTTCCCTTTTTTTTTTGAATTTTGTTTGAAGCGATAACGTGCACGATGGACTCCCCTTTCCTTCCAATTGCTTTCTCACACATCTGCGATTCCAACCATCCCTTTCCTCCTCTTCCTCCTCCTGTTTTGTTGTTTTCCCAAACACACACACCAGGTGACCCACTTCCAAGCAGTGCCGGTTTCAGTACTTTCTCTTTTTTCTTTCTGCTTCTCTTTGCTGGCGTCACACGCGATGTCAAGTGTGGATCACAACGACGCCGTGGCTACCTCAGTACACAACGTGCTCGCCACCGCAGTCCTCTCCTCCTCCCTCGACGTCGCCACGCCGCACACCATCGCCGCGGACGTGCCCGTGTCGAGCGCCACCCACCGTTTCGCCGGCACACGCCGCAAGACGACAGCGACCTCGCTCTCACCCATCCGCCGTCCCAAGAAACCACCGCAGACGCAGACGCAGACGCAGCAGCGCAGCCGCAGCACCAACAGCAGCAACATCCTCCTCCACGACAACATGGACACGGGTGGTGCAGAGTGCGGTAGCGATGGGCAGCAGGAGAAGGCCTCCACCGTCCGCCTCGCCTCCCACGACACGTCCCTCTCGCCGTCGCACCGCTGCCTGCTGGAAGTAATTCAGCAGCAGCAGGAACGTATCGTGGCACTGCAAACGTCGCTGCTGTACGCAACGGAGTTGACGCAGCGGGCCACACACCCGTTTTCGTTCCAACGCCCGATGAAAGGCGGGACAGGCGAGTCGGTGGCTCTGACGGCTTCCGAGGTGGCGTTGCACCTTCTCACCCTGTCCTCGCTGCCCGTTTCACCGATGAAAACTGAGCCGCACACCGATGCGCCGCTGACGGAGCCGTCCGCCGCTGCCGCCGCTGCCGTGCGTGAGCTGTCCTTCGACAGCGGCACTGCCACGGCAGGTGTCAGCCTCGACTCGAGTAGCATCGCACCAAAGCGCACCCAACACACCGACTCGTCCTTCACGTCGGCCGACCTCGCCCACGCGGTGCACCTCAACGCGGCGGACATGAAAGTCTCGCCGGCAGCGACGGCGGAAAAGGCAGGTGCGAGGCATGGGTCGGCCCGTAGGTCTGCCAGCACGCCGGACTACCGCAAGCGATCGTTGCAGAGCGCACCGTCGCTGCTGCCTCCGCTGACCATGTCTGGTGTGCGTGGCACAGCCGTCGTGCACCGCCCTCTGCGAAAGGAGTCTCAGGCGTCCACCGCCCACTCTCGAGCCGCCTCCGCTCCTCGCACGCACCGCGTCTTCAGCGTCGCTGCCAGGCGTGCGCGGTCGCCCGCCTACGAGGACGACATCGACGTCAGCGTGGATGTGCGTGAGGAGGACTGCAGCGTCGCGGAGGGCGACTGCACGAGTGCACCCGCTGTCGACGGCCATCGCAGCGGCGGTGCGGTGCTGGCGGCAAGACAGGCGGCGAGGACGACGCGGTCGCACAGCTGAAGCGCCGAGTGGAGGAGTTGACGGCGTCGCACCTGCGGCTGCGTGTCCGCTGCGCGCGTCAGGCGTGCGAGCGGCGTGAGACGAGCGACCGCCTGCGGGCGATGATGGGCAGCGTACAGGCAGCCCTGGATGACGTGGCGTGTGACGCCACCGCGCAGGTGCCGCAGCTCGTTGTGAATGTGCTGGAGTACGTCCTGCGGCAGTGCTCCCGCAGCCTCTACGCGATCAACGGCCACGTGGAGGAGTCGGCCGACGCCGCCGTGCTGCTGTCCCCGCCTGCGCAGGGCCTCCACGGCGACCAGCGGACCCCGCTTTCCCTGCCCAGACCCTCCTCCGACGATGCTGCTGGAGACGACCCCGCAACACCCGGCATCATTTTGCACAGGCTGCGGACCGAATGTATGTATAAAAGAAGCCTCTGCTACTCTTCTTGCTTTTTTTTCTTGTTGGTTAAGAAGACGTTTAAAGCATTGCTTCTATTAAGTTGTTTTATTGTGTTTTAATTGTATGTAAAATGTACCCTTTTCCCCTTCCTCCGTTTCTTCCATTGGAATCGTTTGCTCAATATCAACCGTTTTAATATACACTTCCTTTTCATTGAAGTATCTTTTTCTTCTTTTGGCTTTTCGAATGCTGTCTTTTCTTTCTTGCTTTTTTATTTCCTCTCCGAGTCACTTCGTGCTGCGATGCTGACTCGACTTCCTTTCTTCTTCACGTGCTTTTGGCTGGCTCTCTGCTTCTGTGGTTACACATTTATAAGGTGTACTGCTTCTGTGCGCAAAGAAAGAGAAGAACTCGCACTGGACAGTTGAAACCCCAAAATGCACCCCTTTCTCTTTTTTTTTTTTGCTACCCTAATGATGATCGGCGACTTTTTTTTTCTGCTCTTTTATCTCTCTTCTACGCAGGCTTGGCGTGTGCGTTCTATCTTTTTTTTTCGTTAGTCGTCGTACTATATCCCTCCATCTTCCTTACATTGCTTGTGCTTCAAGACGAACAATAACAAGAACAAGAAGAAAAGAGCCGAGGTAAACGCGTTGGTGTGCATCTGGTGCACGTGGAGCATCGGCAGTTTAAGAGGTATCTTTTTTCTTGTCAAGTGACAGCGCCTGATCAAAAGGCAGCAGCCGTTGCGGCTCATTACTCTCTAGTTGCTGTCGCTCAATGTTGTACACTTGTGGGCGTCGTCCAAAGTACGTGCAAACACACACACACAAAAAAGTGTAAAATCTGAAAAGGTGCCAGCGTTGGCTTGTCAGCTGACACACGCGCTCCGCTCCACTTTTGCTGACGCACCTTCATTGTCCCTACTCGCCACGGACGTGCTCCACTTTTGTTTCCTTTCCTCACCTACGATTGTCTTCGTCATGTACACGGATATCAACGTCTCTGTGCGTAATTTGCGGATGCCACCTTCACTGCCACCCATTCTGAACCCACGTTGTACTTCCCCCACCCTCAAACACGCTGCAAAGGATCTATTGAACAACTGCATAAAACACGTAGCCAAACGGCTTTGAGCAGACTTCTCTTCTGTTTATCATTTGTTGTTGTTGCGCTCTCTCTCACGTTTGGCGAATCTTCTTCTTTTTGTTGTTTTCCATTTCTTTTCATCCCTGTCTAACACCCCCGTTTAAGCAATTATATCTCTCTCGTCTCGTTACCGTTCTTTGGTCCATAGTAGTTTTCACCTTGTTGTCGTGGTGTGCACCATCTAAATCGCCAACTTTTTCTCCTTCTTTTTTTTTTAATTTATCCCGGTTCCTGAACGTAGCGAAAAGAGATTAGCACCCCTCTTTTCTCTCCCGGAGCAGTGGTTATGCGAGTTGTCCAAACTGGGATTAGTCATCCTCTCCTTCCACTCTTTGTCAGGCTCTTCACCACATCTGCGTGCGCATACATCTGCAAAAGCATCTGAAACGTTAACGCCGAAAACAATAAAAAACAAACAAAGCAAAAAAAAAAAGACACAAAAAGGACAACTGCTTGCAGCTGTCGACTTTTTTTTCCCCCTCTTTTTATTGCACTAGCAGGCGTTTACTTACCTTTCGTGCACTCAGCACCTTGTCTCTTGCGGGCCTCTGACTATCTTTTCTGTTTCATTTGTTGGTTGTGGGACGTACTATCTAATTGCAGCGGGCAAGTGAGCCGTTTTGTACGTTAACACGTTTAGTTTCAACGTACCCAGCTCGGCTTTTCTTAAGTCGAGGACAGAAAAACGTTTTTTTTAGTTCTGTTCTCTTTTCGTGTTGTTGTATCTTCAGTCGTGTGTTTTGCTATATACATCGAGAGGTTATACACACTCCTTCTAACGACAACAAAGTTTTACAACAAAGCCACCGCTCACCCCACACTGATCTCGGTTTTATACGTACGATACCTTCACCAGTGCGTTGCGTATCCACCTTTCCTTGTACTTGCATTTCTTTTTCTCCTTTTTCCCTCCTTTTATCTGTACTCTCCCTTTTGTTTGTCTCTCTTTTTTTGTTCACTTCAGCGAACGCTAGCCTTCCAGTGCCTGTACACTACAGACCTCTTAATTCCAGAGAAGAAACCCCAACTGTGTCCTTTTTTTTTGTAGGTGCTGCCTTCACTTTTTTTTTGGTTTTTTCACACGGGGCTAATTCAAGTGGTGTGTAATAGAATCAGAGAGAAAGAGAGAGAGAGAGCTTTGCCTGCTATCAAAACCACTGGGCTCTTTTTGTTGTCCTCAGCTCACTTGTGCAGACGTGTTCACAGATCCCTGCGTAGCCGTTCCCGTTGCTCTAGAGGAGTCACTCTCTCCATCTGTTTGAGTTGCTTTGAATTGTCTTTCCTTCTTTTCTGTTGTGAACTTCTTACGGCAGCACGCACCTACGCACATCAACACACACACGCCGCTGTCTTGCGCACTGCTGCTGTCGCGCTGCAAGGACAATGTCCGACGGTGCACGAGGGTCCACTGGGCAGTCCACAAAGCTGCCGAACTCCGCACACAAGAGGGCGGACATGGAGACCCACGCACCTTACGAAGGCGATGTGGCGGCGGCACCACCCCCGCCCACGTCTCCCCCCACCACCGCTGCCGCTGCTTCTACTGCAGGCTGGCGTCTGCCCGAGACGGTCACCGTTGCGCCGTTCACGGAGCCGGCGGCGGCTGGCGAGCCGGCCATGACACCCTACGAGCATCGACCCCACGACCCATCGAACTCGAACGCAGTACTCCATCCGTCCACCACCACCGCGAGCAACAACAACAACAACAGCAACGCGAGTGGTGCCGTCTCGAGTAGTGCAGCATCGGCCTCCTCGTCCTCGATGCCGCGTCACCGCCCCTCCCCACCCTCCGGTGCTCGTGCGCCAGCGGAGGGCCCCTCCGTGGGCACCGCTGGTGGCCCGGGCCGCTACGTCGACCCCGCGAGCAGCGGCGTGTCCCTTCCACAGTCTGTCGGGACCGCGACGCGGCACGACTCGGCGCAGTCCATCTCGAAGGCCGGGGCCTCCTCCTCCGCCAGCGGCAACGCAGCCGCGACGCACGACGCGACGTCGCCGTCGACCTCGTCGCCGCTCGTGACCAGCGGTGGCGCCACCGCTGGATCTGCCACGGCCCACACAAACACGAATAACAGCAGCAGCCTCGCTACGGCCGCGACCACCTCATCGACGTCGAACGGTGGCACCGCGAAGGCACCGGCAGGGACGGCGGCGGCCTCCTCCGGTGCTGCGGCGTTGTCTGGTGGCCACCCACGGCCCAACTTCAGCAGCAGCGGCCACAGCACCAACGGCGGTGGCGGTGGCGCCGTGCTGCAGTCCGCCACGTCCACCAACACTGCCACCGCCGGTTCGTCGGGTGTGCCGCAGGCTGCCGCCCTCCCGCCGATGCCGCCGCCGCATCTGCCGCCCACTGCACCGGGCACGAAGGCTGAACACAACACCAGCAATACCAACGGCAGTAGTAGTAGTGCGGCTGGCACGGGAGGAGAGAAGGACAAGGACGTAAAAGCCGCTGACCCGTACGGCCGCCCTGCTGTGGCCCTCAGCGCAAACCTGTTAGAGCTGTATAAGATGGTGAATGCGCAGTACTGCGCGCAGCGCCGGCTGGAGTCACCGGGCCCCAAGTACAACAACGGCTACGACGACAAGGATGGCCACTATCTCTTTCTTCCTGGCGAGGTTATCTTCCAACGTTACATCGCACAGGAGGTCTTGGGGAAGGGCAGCTTTGGCACGGTGATTCGCGGCTTCGACCAAAAGCGATCGGAGGCGGTGGCGATGAAGATTACGCGTCGTGGGTCGAGCTTCCGCAGTCAGGCGAAGTTGGAGTTGGACATCCTCCTGCGGCTGAATGAAAACCCAGCCCTCAATCACCTCGTCGTGCGTCTACTGAAGGTCTTTGAGTGGCAGGGGCACCTTGTGCTCGTCTTCGAGCTGCTGAGCTTCAATTTGTACCAACTCATCA
This sequence comes from Crithidia acanthocephali, assembly GCA_000482105.1. NCBI lineage: Eukaryota > Euglenozoa > Kinetoplastea > Trypanosomatida > Trypanosomatidae > Crithidia > Crithidia acanthocephali. The sequence goes on along the minus strand of AUXI01000636.1, from coordinate 7,346 downwards.
AGTGCACCCGCTTCAACGGCGTCAGCCTCGACCTCGTGCGGAAGTTTGCCTACCAGCTCACCCACACCCTCCTGCAGCTCGAGTCGCAGAAGCCGCACCCCATCATCCACTGTGATCTGAAGCCGGAGAACATTTTACTGCGCAACCAGAATCGCAGCGGCATCCGCCTCATCGACTTCGGCTCCGCCTGCTACACCGCCAAGCGGTTCCACCGCTACATCCAAAGCCGCTTCTACCGCAGTCCGGAGGTGATTCTCTTTCTCGAGTACGGCACCGCGATTGATCGCTGGTCCCTCGCCTGCGTCCTCGTCGAACTCCACACCGGTGTCCCACTATTCGACGGCCGCACTGAGGCCGCCCAGCTGGCGAAGTTCGAGTGCACGTTGGGGCCGATGCCGGCGGAGATGATCGCCGCCTCCCCGAAGGCGAGTCGCTTCTACTACGGCAGCCTTGCGGCGGGGTTTCAGCTGAAGGAGCCGGTGCCGGAGCGCCGCAGCTTGGAGAGCGTCATCGGCGTGACGACGGGAGGCCCGCGTGGGCGGCGCCTTGACACGCCGGGGCACGATGAAAAATCCTACCGCGAGTTCTACGACTTCATCGCACGTTTCTTGCGCTACCAGCCGGAGGAGCGGATGAGCTGCCGCGATGCCCTGCAACACCCTTTTTTGATGCCGTTGTACACCTCTGACTTGATGCAGCAACAGGAGCGGGAGGCGCAGCACCGGCAGCAGAGCGCACCGCTGTCGCAGCCACCACCACAGCCGCATCAGCCGCAGCAGCAGTCGTCCACAGCGGCGGAAGCCGCGGCTGCGTCGTCGTCCTCCGGCCTTCGCAGTGCCGTCCAGGCAGGTAGCTGCGGCAGCGGAGCACCGTTGCATGCGGTGGAGGAGAAGAAGGGCGGTGGCGCTGCTGTTGCGGGGCCTAACGTCGCACACGCATAGGCATGGACGTTTCGGAATCTGTGTCGTCTCGCGGTTTTCGGTGAGCTAGACTGTTGCACAAGCCATGAAGAAGGGCGTAATGGTGTTGGTACCTCTGTAGACGCGGTGCGTCACGTCGCAAGCCGCGGAGCTGCTTTCCCCCTTTTTCTTTTCACTTCTTTCTTTTCTACATCTTTATTACATATCTGATCGCTGCTCTTATCTTTTGTCGTCTAACTTTTCTCTTCTTTCCCTTTTTCATATTTTACTTTACATTTTCCCGAGCGATGCTTAAGTTTCACGCGCTCTCTAAGCAAGCTATAAATGCTCAATCCTCATCTTTTTTTTTCTCTTTGTTGTTTCACTAGCCCGGTGATAGCTGTATCGCTTAGATCTTTTTTTTTATTTTTCAGCAACTGCGTTGTTGCTGGAACTTGTTGGTATTCTGGATATATATTTTATTATGCGTCTTTGTTCCTCTTTTCAGTCACTTGAATTGCGGTTGCACTATTGTCATTATTTTTTAGTCTTTTTCTCGGTAATGCTGAACACTGCGTGCTTTCAACGCACTTCCTAAAAAAAAAAAAGAAGGCATGAAGAAGAAAAATAAAGGAAACAGAATTGTTTACAAGCTTCCTGTTGTTAGTCTTTGCGTCTCATTTGTATTTGTACCGCATCATGGACATCGGCTTGTACGCGTGTGTGTGGCTGGCCAAGGTGTCAACACATCTTGTCTATCAAATGGCTGGCTGCCTCTCTCTCTGTGTGTGTGTAGAACGGTGGATTGTGTAAAAGAAAAAAAAAGTGTCAAACCTACGAGTCCTATTGCGTGAGAAATGCGCTTGCCAACGCACTATCCGTGGAGGTGAACATACCGCCTCTGTTGATAGCGATAGGCCGGCCCTCGCCTACTGTTTTTAAATGAGCGCAGCAGAAAGGCAGAACTTTTCACCGTCCATGACGAGCTTCATCGATTTATTCTTGCCCTTTTCTCTCCTCCTTTCTCCACCGCACACTGGGTCCTTGATCATTTCCTTTTTCCCTTTTGTTTTTCCCCTTTTCTGTATCTGGATCGCGCCGCTAGGTTCAAAGAAAAAAAAAATCTTTTTTTTCTTTTCTGTGTGTTTCTCAGCCTTTGTCGCCAGCGATCATCGTCGGCTTCTTTCAAGCGAAAAGAACACACATTTGTGTCTTTCAGTCTTACACATCCGCGTTGTTCGTCCAGTCTCATTTTTCTTTCGTTTCGTTCTCTCGTATCTATAAATACTCCGCCGTGCGCATTCCTTCACTTCTGAGCAGACAAGTAAGAGTTTACTTCTCTATACACAAATCCAGCTCCTTTTTTCTTTTCTCCTTTGTTGTACTTCAGCTGCGTTTTTTTTTGAGTCTAACGAGTATTCATTCCAATTTTCCTGCCCAGAGTTTGCTTTTTCTGTTTTTCTTGTTAATCCTCAGTAGTCGCTCGTAACCGTCTTTTGTGTGTGTTTCCTCGGTAAGCACCGGTCTTCCTTCTTTCTTCACGCACTGCCATCTACACAATGCCGCCGAAAGGAAAGAACGCGAACAAGGCCAATGGCGGGCCGAAGAACAACGGCAAGACGAAGAAGCAGGCGGAGGAGGACGACTTCGAGAAGTTCCTCTCCACCCTCTCCAAGAGCACGGAGCACGTAGGCAGGGAGCGCAACGAGAAGGAGGCGCGTGAGGCGAAGTCGCGCGATGATCAGCGCAAGAAGCACGCCGACCTCGCCGAGCAGCGCAAGAGCAACGACGTGGAGAAGGCGTTGCTGAACCGCCAAAAGAACATGCAGCTGCAGCAGCTGCTGTCGGAGCTGTTGGCGGCGCAGCGCCCCTTCGGCAGCAAGCCCGTGACGGACTTCCATAGCGAGACCCGCACCGATAACCCCCACTTCGACATTGCGGTTGGCGAGATGCAGGGCTGGCGTGCGCAGATGGAGGATGCCCATCTCATCGATGTCACCTTCCCCTCCAACAACGAACACAGCCGGGAGGGTCTCTTCGGCGTCTTTGACGGCCACTCCGGCGCGCAGGCGGCGAAGCTGGCGGGCGAGATGTTCGCCAAGACCTTCGCGAAGCACGCAAACAAGGAGGGGGAGCACCACCACCACATCAACTACGAGGCGGCCTTCCTCGACGTCGACGCGCAGCTGCGGGCCGCGCTCGGCGAGGGCGGCTCCGGCTGCACCGCCGTGACGGTCTACGTCTCGCCAGAGGAGATCACCTGCGGGTGGGTGGGCGACTCGCGTGCCGTGCTGTGCCGCGACACCGCCGCCTTCGACCTCTCCTACGACCACAAGCCCGACCTGGAGGAGGAGAAGGCGCGCATTGAGAGTGCCGGCGGCTTTGTGCAGGATAACCGCGTGAACGGTCAGCTCGCCATGAGCCGTGCGATGGGTGACTTCGTGTACAAGAAGGACACGAAGCGGGGTGCGACGGAGCAGCTGGTGGTGCCGGTGCCGGGCGTCATCACGACGAAGCGCGGTGGCGGTGACTCGTACGTGGCGATCGCCTGCGACGGCATCTTTGACGTCTTGACGAACGATGAGCTGATCGCCTTTATCAACATGAAGAAGGCGGATGGGATGGCGAACGTGGACATCTGCAAGGCCGTGTGCGAGCGCTGCCTCGCCCGTGCTGCGCCGGAGGGCGGTCCGGCCACCGCGGAGGGCACGGACAACATGACGATCATGATCGTGGACCTCAAGGATTAGACTTTAAAAAGAATGAAAAAGGGTCCTTGAGGCTTAGAATGAGGGAAAGGTGCATTTGGAAAAGAAAAGAAAAACACTATGTAGTCGCTCTGCGTGTTGGTAAGAAGGGTCACACAAGCATCTGCAGGGCGGAACTCTGAATAGGCGGTTTCTCATGGGTGTACACCCGCCCCTACAGCTCTGTCTTGGAATGAAAGAAAGGAGAACAGCGTTGAGAACCTGGCGGAGGTGACGGTGCTCGAGGACCACGTTGACGTCGGTGGCTTTGAAAGGTGAAGAGGACTCTTTCCTTTTTCTTTTTTCTATTGTCGAAGGTGCTATGCTCTCTCTCGCTTCTATTTAACGAATAGAACTCATTCTAACTGTAATTAAAAAATCCGATCAACAGAAACCAACAGCAACAGAACAAAACAAAACAAAACAAAATAAATCAAGGCTGAGTGGGAAGAGTCGTAGCTTTATGCAACAGATGACCTGCTGCTCTTTTTTTTCTCATGCTTTAGTCATGAGGTTGCCCTGAGGTGTGTGTGTAGTAGATGCGACTGTCGCTGCAATTTGGTCTCTGAGCATCCGACTCCTGTCCTTTGCACTGCTGGAGTGCACGCCTTGTTGTAGAAAAGCGGATGAGCACACTGCAGTGTCAGCGCAAATGACAAAGCGAAGGGTCACCTCCTCCGCCACGCTGCGTGGAGGCTTCCTCGCTCTCTCTCTCTTTTTCTGTGTAGAGTGCAACGCTGGGTGCTCCCTGTGCCTGTCACTTGCAGCTGTAGCGTAAAGGGAAGCTCCATAAATCCATCTTAATCGGTTTTACCCCTCCTTGACGTCCACATTTCCTCTTCTTTCCTCTCGTTCTATTCACTTGTTTCTCTCTCTCTCTCTCCCAACAAACACATGCACACATACCTACACGCATGTGTGCTTTTTTTTTTCTGCACTCTCGTTTCCCGCATTGGTACTTTTAACGTCATCCGACATTTTTTCTTCGTTTCTCCACACACTTGAAAATAGAACAGTCCTCCGTAACGTAAGAAGAGGTGAAATCAGTCGACGCTCTGGAAGCACTGCACCGTCTGCGCCGCGATTCCTTAGAGCACTCAGTGGTGTTTGCTGGTTGCAGCTCACCCGTCCGCTTCTCTTCGTTCTTCTTTACTCACTTTTTTTCTTTATTACCACCATCTTTCTTTCTCTTTTGTGTGTCCTAGTGTTTTCGTTTTTCTTTCCGACTAGTTCTATCTCTCAATTTGTCTTCCCCCTCCCTCCGTGCTCTTCTCTAGCGCCTGCGTGTGTGGTGTTTTGCACCTAGACGGGCAACAGACAAGAAAAAAGTGTTGGGTTTCCTTTCTTTGACACTCCCTCGTCTAGCGTTGAAGACTGTGCTGCACCCATACGCACGGCGCAGCCCCATCATTTACGTAAGTAGTTCTCTTTCTTAAAGAAACGAACACCATCCGAAAGAGAACGGAAAAGGGAAGGATACTGTCGTCACTGCAGCGAGCACTCCGTCACACGTCACGGGCATCACAACTCTTTTTTCTTTTGTTTTTTTACTTCTCGTATTTACGCGCACAGAGCTGCCACCGTCTTGTGTGTTGGTTTAAAAGGAGCCTTTAGAGATAAGAGCCTCCTTTGTCTTCGAACCATCAACAGGCGTGCTTGCGGAGCCGAGTGCAGCTAACGCTGACCTTGAAGGGTCGGACAAAACAGGCAACCAAAAAGAAGAGTTTGCGTTGGTATTAATTGACGTCGTTGGCTTCGGGCATAAGCCAAAGAGGCTCAAGGATTGTCGTGTGTGTTGTGCTCGACAAGTTTATTTTTTTTTATTTTTCTCCTGGGGATTGCACTTTACAACAAAAGATCCTTTTTTCTTTTCTTCGTGTAGCTCCCCAGTCGAAGGAGACGTCAAGGTGGGGACTATCATTTACGCTTTCTCTATTACTCCTTGTGACTCACTTTTACTCTCATCTCTCCCAAGGTCTCGTTAACGTCACCTGTAAGGGTTTCTTTGCAGATCGAAGGGAAGACTTGAATAGAGCAGTTCCATCTTTATTTCGCGGTCTAAAAAAAAAGCCCTCTCCTCTTTCCTTTATTAGTATTAACTCAGTTGTAGTTGTCACAACGCTTTTTCTCCTTTGTTCTCTTCGTTTTAACAAGCTTTACTCGTGCTTGGAGTACTTTAAGCAAGTTCCTAATCAACACCAACAGGTGCACATAAGTGTGTTGTGTGTGTGTTGAACTTCGTGCTCTCTTTATTTTTCTCTGTTCTCAGCTTTTGTTTCCTTTCTTCCCATCGGTGCAAAAGCCTTTCTCGCGATTCTTATTGTCCTTAAAGGTGATCCAGAGCTTCGTCGACGTTGTCTTCTCGACAGCTGCGAGGCTTACACACCTTTTCTCTCTGTCTCGTCGTCTTCTTCTTTGGAGTGACAGTGGAATTCCAACCGTAAAAAAAAAGCTGCTCACCCGAGAGAAAACACTAAACAAGGATGACCAAGAATCGTCGCCATGACATTGTCAAACCCTCCAAGTTCAAGACGTCGATGTGTACGTTCTTTGTGAGCGCGGAGGGGTGCCCCTTCGGCGACAAGTGTGCCTTTGCCCACGGCGAAGATGAGCTGCGAGCCGAGCCGCGGGACAGCGGGGCAGCGGCAGCGGGAAGCACCGGACTGGCGGACGCTGCCGGGGCCGCCACGTCGTCGCCCACGAGTTCACACACCTCCGAGCGTGACGAGGCTGGCAACACCGCCAACGACCGCGGCAGCAACAAAAACAACAACAGCAGCAGCAAACACGGCCACCAGGACCCGAGCAGCGGCGTCAGCAGCAGTGCAAAGCGGAAGGCAAAGAAGAATAGGATGGATGCGTCCACGAACGCAGCGGCGGCCGGTAGCACGCACGGCCTCCCGGGTGGAAAGGCGGATGCCACGCAGGCGCGATGTCGACCGCAGCGCGAGCGCCGCACGCTGCCACCACCGCCGCCGCCGCCCATGCAGAGTCAGGGTCCGATGCCGTCCGCGGCGTACAGCCTTTCCGTCGCCCCTCCGCCACCCGCCGCCTACGCCCTCTACGGTGACTTTAGCATGGCGTACGGCGGCCTTCCTGCCATGTCGGGCATGCCGTACTACATCCCCACTGTGGGTAACCACCCCTTCTCGAACATCAACAACAACCACCACGCCATCAACGTCGTGCCGCACATGCAAAGCCCGATGCCGTACGCTACAGCAGCGGGGATGCCGCAGCCCACGTTTCCTGCGCCGCTTTCACACGCCAGTCCAACGCCGCAGAGCTCCATCCCGGGCAGCCCCATGCCACTCAACCCGAAAATGAACGCCAGCAACAACAACAACAACAGCAGCAGCAGCGGCAACAGCACTCTGAACGGCGGCGAGGAGGCAAAGCGGCGTCCGCGGCAGGCGATGCGGCACGTCGTGAGCAGCAACACGATGGCGCATACGCATGGCCGGCACACCTCCGCGGTGGCCTCTGCGCCGCCAGCAGAGGTCGCCACGCCGCAGTACGTCTACGGGCTGATGGCTGCGGCCGGGGCACCGCTGAATGGATCGCCCATGCCGGCTGCTGCGACGGCGAATGCGGCCGCAGCGTCGGTGGCCGCGGCAGCGACGACTGCCGGTGCCCCCGCAGCTGCGACGTCGTCAGAGCCGCGGCGGGGCAGCGACGCCCACTCTCCCCCACCCACCCC